>CAKAKR010062042.1:53152-75652 GCA_916700685.1 Adelosebastes latens | reverse complement strand
TCAATCACCGTCTTGCTCAATCCGCAACCTCGGGGGCTCCCTGCCCCCAGTGCCCAGCCTTTCATTGTCAGGCCTGTGTACGTCTAATTGCATGCACAAGTAATATATGCTTGAGTAAACACTACACCTTGCCCCCATTGAGTTGCATCCAGAATGGAGATTTATGGGCCAAGCTTTGGGTTGTTTACGTTGTGCATCAATGAACTGAGATGTGTCATTCTTAAACAGTCATAACAAGGCCAAAAGTGAGCTCTGTATGTAAACAAATGTACAAATGTAATATAGTTATCCCCCCAATGATGATAAAAGATATAGTGGTGCCTTCAAATGAAACTCGTGAGCTCGTGTTTACAACATGGGAAGTCGTGTTCACAATATGCGTGGCGTTCAAGCTGTTAAGACGCGAGAACACCGCTGCTAAGCAACGGCAATATTAACGTTACTGTCGGCGTCTAGAAGCCACAGAGGCTAACATTTAGCTAGTGGGTAACATAATGCAGTAAAAGCAAAGGCATAATGACAGAGGAAAAAGATGAGGCCCGTTGGAATATCAACAATTTCCTCAGACATATTATAAAATTACTAAGAAAAACAATATATGACTAGAATTACAATATATTCACTTATTGTGCACCGAAAAATGAACTTCCAAGGCCTCCGCCATTTCTGACAACGTCAACAAACACTTCACAAGTTGTGAACTCTGAGCTTTCAGAAACTTTCCACTTACAAGATGGTAAATACCACATGAGTTCATATGGACTCTTCTTGTGAACACGGTAAACACTACCCCATTTGAAGGCACCATAGGTTACGTCCTAACATGCAATTTAGTATGCTCAAACAGTATGTGAGACTTTTTGTATGCTTGAAACCCCAGTATGAAACCAATAGTACGCAAATTGCATACTATTTCCGGTGAAATACACTGCGGCGGCATAGATATCCCACAATGAAATGTGAGAGTAATGACAACGTTCATAACAGACGTTGACGGACAGCTCTGTAACGTCAATAGTGCTTCAGTTGAAGCGTAAGTATAAATAAGATTCCACTTTGATAGGCGTCATATATATATTTTAAATTAGTTCAGACTTTAATTGTCAAGAATCGTTGTTTTGGTCACATGAGATTGGCACGGGTTACCATGGTTACACTTACCGGCAAGGAGGCTCTCAGGAAGTGACGTCGTAAATTACTGCTCAGTGCATCCGAAGAGATGCATACTACTGTTTATTCACACAAAAGTATGTTGAACGATAGTACACATATTGAGTATGTAGTGCATAGTATTTCAGATGCAGCCATATTCAAATAGTTTATATACAAGTCATGTGTATTGTTTGATAATTAGAAGAGAGCTAATTGCTCGGTACGTTGCGTTGGACATCATTTGTGATTCATGTGCGAGACCTCTTACATCAGACATCTCTCAAGGCCTCTGGCATGCTTTCAGTAATCTATGCTACTCTGTGACTCATTGACAGTTACTATGTGTAGTGATGTCTGTCTGATTGCATCAAATGACATTAACCCCAGTGCACAGTCTTCCTCGAGTAGAAGTAGAAGACATTTGGCATATTGTTCCATCAGGCTTCAGATGTAGGCCCAGGATCCACTAGAAGTAAACCATGGTATTATGGCCATGGCAGAAGGAAGTGATGTCAGAGGGAGGAAGTGCTCTGCTCAGGTTTTCTATTATGCCGAGTGATGTTTACTGTTCTGCAAACTCACCTTCATCATTTTAGGTGGCAGATGAAATTCATTATATAATCGCAATTTGGGACCAACCACACCACTACTACCAGAACATATTTTAATACTAATTTGTATTTCCCATTGATCAATAAGAACCTATATTGGTTTGGTGCACATGGACACTGGATATACGTACAGTACATGGGACTAGGGTAGCAAATAACGATTACTTTCATTGTTGATTAATCTGTTGATTTTCTGTTTCTGTTGGTTTTCTCAAATAGTCCGAAAATGATGAAAAATGTCGATCAGTGTTTCCCAAAGCCCAAGATGACGTCCTCAAATGTCTTGTTTTGTCAACAACTCAAAGATATTCAGTTTACTGTCATAGAGGAGTAAAGAAACCAGAAAATATTCACATTTAAGAAGCTGGAATCAGAGAATTTTTACTTTTTCTTTTCTTAAAAAAATGACTCAAACCGATTAATCGATTATCAAAATAGTTAGACATTAGAGTATATCAGATTTCAGGATTGTCGTTAAGTTTCCATTAAGCCATGCTAGTTTTTATGATGTCACTGAAAATTATCACATTAGATTATATGAAATAATGTATACATTTTCCTCTAATGCATGTCAAATAATAATACAATTCTTATAATCTGACATAGGTGAAAAATACTAAGCTTTTAGTAGGTCCAGCAGTGTAATACTGGTTGTTAACGACATATGTTCTCCATTTGGGGTGAATAATCCTTGGTATGGCATATTACCTCTAAATCTTTCAGGGTTTCACACCATAATATTTCTCTGAGGTGAAAATTATCTGTTGTGAACTTTTCCTCATCACCTAAAATTTCAATGTTGAACTTGTATAGCTCGTGCCATGTACTAGTGACAGCAACGCAGGATTCCAATAAGATAACAAAAGCAATACAATGACTAGATTCACATGCACACTAATATTCCACTTTTATTCTGAATATGATGACATTCCAAATTTGATACGGGTCATGTAAACAGCATATTCTGAATTAAGCCTTATTCCAAACGTAGCATTTTCCAATTAAGACATGTGGGATATGCCATCGACGCATTCAGAATATGCAGTTGGGATTTTTACGCCAGTTTGCGACACACGGCATCTTGCCTGTTTACGGACAGTTCTGTGCGTTGTACACAAACCAACTAGCCGAGTTTGCAGAGATGCATGTCCAAAAGAAAAGCCCGCATTTCTGGTCGGAAGGAGAAACGCACCTTCTTTTAAACATTATGAAAGATATCAACCGGTTTATGGATATGTGCAAATATCGCAACACCAACCTTTTCAAGAAGGTGGTTGAAGGAATGAAAGAGGAAGGCTGTGTTCGCACGGTCGAACAAGTCCGCCACCGGTTCCGTTAATCGGAGTATGCATGGCTGCACGTAAACGGAAATATTAGTGGAATGTTTATTTTCATTAGCCATGTAAACAGCTTAGTAGGAATGTTGCCTTTTCCTGAATAAGGGAAAAACCTGGAATATTTTGTGCATGTAAATGTAGTCAGTGTCTAATGTAGTACATACCACAGCAACCTAACAAAGGGTCCTCTTGCTAAACAATTAACAAACAAGTAACATATACCTTGCCAACAATTTATAAACCCACACAGTTATTTACAGTTGGCATAATTGTATATAAATCAATTACAATAAAGTGACTTAAATTCAATCTTTCATCCATATTTTTAAACATGAGACTCTTGGATCTGTGATGAGTAAATTCTGGCTAAAATTAGCTTGCTAGCAAGAATATGCTATAGATATAACACATTAAATGGAGATGGTACATAACAATAATCCCAGTTGATAAAAATTAATACAGGTTTGTAGTATTCTTTAGAGCCGCTGTAAGTGTGGAGGATGTGGGACAAATTTTACGCGTATTTTATGAATTTAATCCCTTTTGCATTCCAGTTATACCACTTGTTTATTGGTAAGTGCAGTTCCTTTAAAATACCATCCATTTAAATGGGAAACCTACGGTGTATTGGACTCAATCAAACCCTCATACAATATCTGCTCCTTGTCATCACTTGGAAAGGGTTGGGATGTTTTGACAAACTGTCAATCTGTCATGTATCCCATAATGACTATCATATGTATTAATGTCTCAGAATTCCTAAAATGTGGTTGATCGCACGCAGATGTCAATCTTCTTTTTAAGATTTAAGACAGTTTGACAGGAGAGCAGAAGATGACCGTCAAAGCTCATAGCTGCCTCTTGCTTACAATTTAGAGAGTCTGTCTTATTCGTCACCCAGGAGGTGTCATGGTCCGAGAGCGTGATTTCAGATTACTAGGATAGAGTTGTGTGAATTAAAGAGGACCTATTGTGCTTATTTTCAGGTTTTTACATGTTTTAATGTTCAAAAAACGCTTTACTTTAACCTCTTTTCACCCTCCTGAAGCTCCTGCCCCGCCCTCCCAAAAAGCCCAGTGCCGCTAGGCAGGTATTATGCAAATGTTTTACTTGGTGACATCACCACGTTACGGAGGAAAAGGCGGGACATCAAGCAAGGTGTTTCAGGCAGTTCAGTTTCTGTGGGGGAGAGTAACACCATTTGGAGTGGACTTTGGACTTTATATCTTTGCAGACCTTTTACATGCACAAAAAACTATATAACACCCTAAAGGAAAGGGAATAAGGATTATAGGTCCCCTTTAACAACAGCCCAGTAAGTACCACAAGAAACCTGAAGTAGGGTCATGGATATTAGCACATAACATGCCGTGTTATTTTTGGGTGTCCTATCTAAAGGCTTTCCACTACGGCTTTCACTAGTTCTGTCTTTATTCTAAGAGATCCTGGGGATAAATATAGATCTACTACCTTTAGTCCAAAAGGGTTTGTGCATTTCTATTTTAAGGACAACGGTACACAGCAGGTGAATGGGGATACTAGAGTAGAGAGAGGATACTTTTAAAACTAGTCCACTGATGTTTTGTTTCCCTCCATGGTAACATATATGGCCTGATTTTACATGCATGGAAGAGTTTATTACTAAACACTCAATGCTGCATTAGATTTCACTGCAATATCCCCGTTTATATAAAGCTCCAAAAGTTAAAAGCACAGCGATTTTTAAATGCAAACGGAAAGCTCACCCCACCCAGAATTGGACCCTGATATATTTATAGAATCCAAGATATCACTGATTGGCCCTTTAACTTGATAGCCAACACTGGCAGCATTACAAATGTACCTAATCTGCCTTATTGTACTTGATCGCTGACAGAAACGAGTCAACCTTGCAAGCCAATATCAGCTAATCTATGGTATCTGGTTTGGATTGGTCTGAGGGAAGCCTGTAAATACACCGGTTCTCACTACCAGAGGTCAGTTAAGTAGAGCAGGCTGACATCGTCCAGGTGGTTGGTTGTTAACAGAGTCCTGCATGTGAGTACCATAACTGCAGATGTTTATTTTTGCGAATCGACAGCCTCATTGATTATAGAGGACCTATTATGCTCATTTTTAGGTGCAAACTTGTATTTTGAGTTTCTACTAGAACACGTTTACATGCTTTAATGTTCAAAAAACGCTTTATTTTTATCATACCGGCTGTGCTGCAGCATCTTTTTTCAACATCTGTCTGAAGGCTCTCTTTGAGCTCCTCCCCCCCCCCTCCTGAAAAGCCCAGTGTGCTCTGATTGGTCAACAGAACCAAACTCTTCAGACTCTGCTTCAGCTCCACTCTAACTAGCTTTGTTTGAGGGCGTGCCAAACTAGCCGATAGGCAAAATATGTTACTTGGTGACATCACCACGTTACAGAAAAAAGGCGGGACTTCAACCAAGGTGTCTCAGGCAGTTCAGGAGCAGTGTTTCTGTGGGGGAGAGTAACTCCCTTTGACGTGGACTTTGGGCTTTGTGACTTTGCAGACCTTTTACATGCACAAAAAAACTATATAATCAACCCGGTCTCACAGGAAGGCGTATAAATACCACGACATTACAAAGACATTCCGCACGTCATTAATACACATTTATGCCTTTTCACGTGTCATTTGTACGCTATGCAACTAAACTAAGACGGTAACGTCCGCAGCTAGGTTCAGGCAACAAAACCACTAACTTAGGTTCCGGCAACAAAACCACTTAGTTTGGTTAAGTACGGAAACAACGTAACACAATTATGGAAAACACGTCACAAAAAAACGTTGAAGTATCGATACATATATATGATTCTAAATATTTGATACAGTTTCAATATTCATTTTCCGCAGTATCGATACACGGGTACCAGCTGCGCTTTCTACTCTCCTCTCTGACAGCGAGTTGACACACACACTTTCCCCATGGTATCGAAAATGGTATCAAATATCAATATTTTTCAAGGTATTGTATCGAAGTTAGAAATTCCAGTACAGAGACAACACTATACCGTAGCATTTATAGGCGGATGCGTTTAAATTGCAGTCTGTACAGGATACATGGCGTACAAATGACACACTGAAATCAAGAAAGGCGTACTTATTGCATGATAAACGCCGTACGCATTATCGTGGCATTCATACGCCTTTTCGTACGAACGGATACTGATATAACACACTAAAGGAAAAGGAAAAAACATAAAAGTTCCTCTTTAAGCAGAAGCACAATTTGCATCCACTTTAAATGACTACAGTTTGGTAATGGTGAAAAGTAGCCATAGTATTGTTTCTTAGTTTTATTAACGGAAGAGATTGTGAGAGAAGGGGTTGTAGCAACAACGTGACGTGCATGAGGGGTTTGTTGAGTCGTTGCCATAGGTGCAGGACCAATTTCATGTTGGTTGATGATTTGGTTCCTTTATTACTGCAGCTACAATTTTAAAAATGCATAGATGATACATCAAGGGAGCTCGATGTGGAGGCTATTAGGCACGTAGCTGTTTCCATAGCTCATATTGCTGTCATTACCCTACTTGGACCATCTCATGAATGATGCAGAGGAAGGGGCAGTCCTCTGCTGCTTTACACAAAACCTTTAGATGAGATTTTAATTGAGATCTGTTTAATAGCAAGAACAGGTTTTGACCGCTGCATATATAGAGCTAATGAGATTGTTTATTGATGATGGCGCTGAATGTGACGTGGTAGAATGTATGAAAATATCAGCGTCATGAGAGTAGCTGTGAACACAACACTTAACTCCAGTACTCTCCCATCATTACATGCACAGCCTCAAACATGCATATGCATGAAAAACAAACACTAATACTCATGACAGCACACACACACACACACACACACTGGCGCAGGCAGACCTCTCTGTGGATCTTCAGGTACCGAATTAGTAGGCAAAACCTCAGATCTGCCTGCAGTGGAGAACACATGGCTCTTCCTTTTGATCTACTTGTCTTTGGAGCATTTCCATGTACACAGAGATACTGTGCGAGCAACCTAAAAAACATTGTTTCAAGTTCTTAACACCCTTAATTCTCTGCTGTGTTGATCTATCCATCTATCTATGCATCTACATCTCTCTCTCTATACATCTAGTGTGTATGTGCCAGAGACACATATACTCCCTAGATATATCTTTTATAACATCCAATAAGGCATATCTAAAAGGGTCCACCTGAGTGCAATTATTAAGGTTTAATGTTTTAGGCACTAGTGTTGTGGTGGAGATGGATGGCACATAATGGCACTTAATGCAGTCTCAGGAAGAGTGCTGGTCAAAACATTATTCCTCGCACCCAGCCTAAGAACATGAGAAAGCTATCAGGGCCTTTATCCTTGTGCTTTACCATGGAAACGCTGTCTTCTTTTTCCCCCTCACCATTACCGATGCTTTATTATTTCATTCAGAAGTCTCTTTTCTCCTCATTGCTTTAAAGCTTTGCTGAAAGCTCCCAACTGTTTCACTGTTGCTCTTTTTTTGAGCTGTTGGCCGGTTCACCAAACCCTTCTTTCTTGGAATCTCTCTCTCCATCTGTATCTCTCTATCCATCTATCACTTTACTCTGACTTGTTTTTCTGATGCATTGTGCGCCTGAACAAATCTGTGTTTTTTTTAATCAAAGTTTTCTGTCATCCGAGGCACAACTTCCATGTAATTAGTGATGTAAGCCTCTCCTTTATGCATATGCATTATACATGGAAGATGACACAAATAGCAGCAGATATGAAATGTGTGGTTCATTGCACATTCCATCTGATATTACCCAGGTTCTTGGTTTGCATGGAAAAATGTGCTCCTTGCTAAGAGTGTGTGCACATTTACACTGGTGTTTTAATAGAAAATTGTAGTGGGGAAAAGACATTTTAATTATCCTGTATTCTATTGAAATCTTAATATGCTTCAAAACAAGAAAGAAAACTACTTCAAAAATATAGAGCAGTAAATGAAAATATCTGTCCATTTTCTTAAACTAAACAGATACTAGATATATGTATATAAAAGACACATCAAAAGAGTACAATAAATAGTCAGACTAACAGGTAAAATAGCATTATGCAAATCACATGCAGTAACAGCCGAGTGCAAGATATGAATGAATTAGGGCTGTCAAAGTTAACGCGATAATAACGCATTAATGCAAATTTCTTTTTAACGCCACTAATTTCTTTAACGTATTAATGCAACTTGCGATTTTTAGGTTGTAGTTGGCTCAGTTTTAAAGCTAGAGTGAAGATACTGGCATCATATGAATCCATTGGTACCAACCATGTCATACTAGCTTGTCATGAAGGAGGCTAAATAACGCTCCAAACTTGCGCTAAATTTAAGCGAGGAAAAAATGGCATGACCATTTCGCAAGTCATCCCTTGACCTCTGAGCTCAAGATATGTAAATGTAAATGGGTTCTATGGGTACCCACGAGTCTCCCCTTTACAGACATGCCCACTTTATGATAATCACATGCAGTTTGGGGCAAGTCATAGTCAAGTCAGCACACTGACACACTGACAGACGTTGTTGCCTGTTGGGCTTCAGTTTGCCATGTTATGATTTTATGCTAAATGCAGTACCTGTGAGGGTTTCTGGACAAAATCTGTCATTTTTTTTGTGTTGTGTTAATTGATTTCCAATAATAAATATATACATAAATTTGCACATAAAATATATTAGCCCACTCTCATGTTGATAACAGATCAAAAATGTGTGATTCATTTTGCGATTAATCAAGATTAAATATTTTAATCTATTGACAGCCCTATAATAATTAGTCCCAGATTTAATTTAATGGAAGGCAATGGCAAACAGAAAAGTTGTAAGTATTGATTTAAAAGAACTGAGACTTGGAGCAGACCTCAAGTTTTAATAAAAGGTGCTTAGAAGCGCTGTTCCTCCGTATTTAGTCAAGGTTTATAAAAGATACATGTCTATACTTTTTTTTAACAAGACATGTTTTTTTGTGCCATATTCTCTCAGTCCATAGCTTTTTTTCAATTCCTTAGACTGTAGTATGACTCAACTGCAGTACTTTTACAAACCTCTTGAAGTTGATATCGACATTAACACTTAATCAGTAATAGATGCCTAAATATTTTTCTCACCTAGAGGTCACTTGAAGCCTTTGTAAGTATTTTGGGATTTTGTTACTTCTTCATGTAACTTTATCTTGTGACTTGTTTTTACGTTTCTTGAGGTTGCTAATCTCAGGAAAATCCAACCACCGAACAGCACTTTTTTGAACCCTTCACGCACAAAACACGTCTAGAAGGCAGTCCCAGACACTGACTGCGTAAAGAACTGCTGCCTTAGTAAATCACACACTAATTACACGCAGATAGCGCTAGCACAAATTGAATGACAAGATGCAGCGCAAATTTTCTCTGTGCTTTTATGGACATGAATCTGGCCCCCAGTCTCGTCTCTTTCACTAACATTCACACATCACGTTCATGTTTTTCTGCCACGCACATAGAGTGCATATACGCATCTCACCCCTGCCCTCTGGCTGTACACATCTTTCCTCTTACTGCAGACAGCATTATGTAGTGCTACAGACACACTATAGTCCTACTCGACAGCAACATATTAATTTGCCCTAATGCACTGTCAGACCTCCATCTTCTATCCAGGTCTCAAACCTAAAAAATATCTATTGTAAAAGAGACTAAACCTTCATTTCAGACATAATTTACCGAGAACATACTGTCTGTGGGAGAGCAGGAACAACATTTACAGCCCCGCTGTGGTGATATTTGTGGTCGGAGGCTCTTGAGACATCATTATCCTTTCAGTTTGAGACGTCTGAGGTGAGGAAGTAAACTCAGGAAAATTGGCTTGTCTTCTCCAGAAGCTTGGGGGGCCCCTAAAAACCCTGTTTACGCTTCGACAAACAGTTCTGCCGTCAAGTTCCTCAACTTTGCCATCTTGGAATTTAGTCACTTAGTGGAAAATTGAAGGAGAGCTTTAGCTGGTATTGACGCTGATTTTGGAGGTTATCATTCAGACTCAATTCTTACATTTGTTTGCATTTCTTTTGTCACATTTATGCAATGAAGACCATTTTGAGAGGCAGTGGTTTTGACTTTTTCCTCGCTGTTAAATTTTACTTTTTGCGGTAGTAAAACCTACTGCTTTGAGTTCATGCCTAGTACTTCACCACACTAGTCCTTTATCACTTGGGGAAAGCTGGCCACCTGGGCGGAAGCCAACAAAAGTCAAAACATCTCACTTTGAAAGAGCGACCATTATTGGACTTGTTTCAGTCTTAACAGAAGAAGAAATTCATGAGTCCTCGTGATGAATCTGTCCAGGTGGGCATTTAACGTTGCGTCCAAGTTAACTTGACAATAATGGTAACATCAGCTGTCTAAACTGCGGTGAGTTTGCATGACTAATGCGAACAGAGTTGCTGACTATCTCACCGCATTACATTAAATTAAACATTAGCAACACGTCTCCACGGGGAAAAAGTGTGTACAAGGCTTCCAGGAGGACAAAATTAACGACGAAAGCGGTGTGTCACATAGATGATAGTGGCTCTCAGCTGGTGTGGTTGGCACACTAATATGCGCTGATGTGGGTTCCACTGTAAATAAACCAAACCGTGTATAATGAGTTATCTCCTTTAAATCATCTTGCAGCATGTCCCCTCCGAGGCAGCATAACTCCCATCAGCCATAAACTCTCCATATATCTTATTTTATATCCTCTTAGATGAGCATGTACTGTATGTGTGAGCCTCGTGCCATTTCAGGCTATGATTGCTTTGTGCTTTTGTAATTTTTGCATCTCTTGCAAGTATTTTACGAACAAGTCTGAGGCCAACCACGGGATTATACAAATGTCACATCCATGCAGGGAATGCAAAGATCTAACGCAAATAAGTTCAGGGTTTTCTTCTCATTTTCACATCAAACATCAGATAGCATTCCATCTTATCTGATGTGGTCTAAATGCATCATGGGATTGGTCTTGAAATATTGGTGGGTTCTTCACCAAAACACATTCAGATTGATACTTGGTACTTTATCAAGTACCAGTCTGAATCAAACTAAAGAAGCATGTTTGAAGAGACATTTGTTTTTTTTCCAAATTTCAATATATGAATTCTAGCCATCTTGTGCAGACAGTGAAAAAACTGTATATTGTAGACTAGTGCATAATGGAGACAACAGGACTTTAACGGGTTGTAGGCCAAAACAACGTGAATATTTGATTAACAACGCCCTTTTATAGTGTGGAAAAATTTAGAAAATGCATGTTCTGCATCACAAGTGTTGTATTGCATGTGCACCATAGATGATTCATATATTAATCCTACAAAATGATCAATTCATTTCACTCTTTTCTGTAACTCATATTAGCATTTTTTCAATGGTGCGACTACTTTGTTTCACGAGAAATCACAGAAACAAAATGGAAAGGGAAAACATATTTCAGTTTGTCTCTAGTAGCAATGACATGGTGATGAAAAGCCCTGAAAATATCCCAATTCATCTCCCGACCTCGGATTGAGATCTTCAAAAGACTTTTTTCCTCGCTGTATCTCTCATCTCCTAATATTTCTTCATAAAGAAAGCAGAGCACACTAGGACACACACTGCTTGCTCTCCTTCTTAAAAGAAATTATTGATTGCTTGCATTTATTTTCTCTCTCTCCTCCCCGCAGCTCCTTCCAGACTGAGGAAGACGATGAGGTGGCTAACAAGACGTGGGTGCTGACTCCCAAAGTGTACGAGAGTGACGTCACGCACATCCTAAACAGCCTACTAGACGGATATGACAACAAACTCAGACCTGACATCGGAGGTGGGCGCTCATTTCTCACAGATGATCCGTTTAGTCGCAGAATCCCAAAGAAATACACCCACATTTAGGACCGCATTTGCCATCAAACACGTATATGCGCTCATTGACTGACAAACATGCTTATACCCGAGGTCTGTACGCATCAACTGTAGAAAATAGGGATGTAGCATCTGTGATGTCACCCACTGATTTCTAAAAGGAGCCTGCCATATTCTCACTTGTTGAAGATAATCCATGACTGTGCAGCGGTGTGAAGCCTGAAACACTTGTTAGTGATTGCAAATCAACACCAAAATACACCCCTTCTTCAATATTTAATATGATTCTCAAAATTGTCACTAAGAAATACATTAAATTAAAGGAATTACTTCTCTGAGACTTGTTCCTTTTCTGCAGCAATTAGAGGAATTGCACCTTAAGGCACTAGTGCAAACTGAAAAGAGACACTTGCATATCATACTTACAGAGACCAGTTATTTTTTTTATCCCTTTTTTAATGAAAAACACATCAGCTTTTAAGGAGCTGAGTAAAGATCCTTGTGGTTAGGTTGATGACAGTGTTGTTTTTGTCATTATCCAGGGGGCTTCCAAAGTATTTCATATGCCCAAGAGGTCACACATTTCCCTCAACAAGTCATTGAGAGTCATTAGCTTCTCAACACAACAACAGAGTTGGGTCAAGAATCTGTTGACTTTAAACTTGACTTTACAAAAAAAAAAGACTTGCAATTTGACCTTAACACCAGTGACTCGTTACTTTACTTGGACTCCAGCCTGATGGCTTGGTATCACTTGATATCCTTCCGAAGATTAAAAATCATGTTATACAAAGTACTTTTATTCCTGACAACAGATACATTTTTGACTTAAAGGTCCCATATTATAAAAAGTGAGATTTTCATGTGTTTTTATTATAAAGCAGGCTTAAGTCTTATATAAATACTGTGAACGTATTGAAACACTCAATCCACAGGGAAATACACACAGCCGAAACTCTGCATTTGAAACAAGCTGTCAGGATTTCTGCCCATTCGTGAGGTCACGAATATACAATATTTAGACCCTTGACACAATTTTAAACGTAAACATTCTAAATGTTTCCCAGTTTATTCCTGGTTGCAGTGTATGTGAATCTCATCAGCTGACAGGAAGTACACATGGACCCAAGCTGTTGCCTAGCAACGCAATTCCGTTGCAATTCCGTCAAAATGCGTTAAAACGGAGCGTTTCAGACAGAGGGTAAATACAGGCATATTCAAGCTGACAGTATGAGGAAAATAAAGGTTTTTTTTTAACATTACAGCATGTAAACATGTTCTAGTAGAAACACAACGTACAAGTATGAACCTGATAATGAGCATGGGACCTTTAATCTGGCAGCAGCCAGTCACATTGCACAAACACGAGGCAAAGGTGCGTTTTGCAGGATTCTCATTTTTAGCCAGTTTAAAATGACAACATCACCAGTGGCGGATTATATCACCTGTCACCATCTAGTTAACAATAATGCTGTTAGTTACTTGCCAAAAAGCCCAAAAGAAACTTGACTGTTGTTTGGATCTGAAACTGGATTCAGATCTGATAAAATGTTCTCAAACACCAACCCTAGTCACAGGAATATCATGCCACACCTGATCAGCTTGCTCTTAAATATTATGAAGTATATTTGAAAGGATTATTTCTTCAAGTCTACTCTTACTATTACTCTGTTTTATATTGTGAAATGGCATTACATTTAAAGGGATCCATGACTTGTTGAAGACTCAAAACAAATGTTTAGGTTTAGGTGTCCCACGCAATCATTGAGTTGTCATATTCAGGCCTGTGAAACAGGTTGTTGTGAGTTGGCTGGTAGCTGGTGGAAGCCTACTTGTAAAAAATATAATAATATAATATAAAAATGCATTATTTGTGCTTGACTGAATGCTAAACAACTATTTTGTTGACATTTTTAGGGCTTTATATGGACTAAATTGTATGTCAGAAGGCTATATGGGACATGCAACAATATAATCAAAAACTTTTCTTTTTTTTTTTTTTATTAAATAATAGCATGACAATTAACTATATATGTCTGGCCCTTGATGTGATTCTCATTTCCCAGTGTGGCCCTTAGTGAAATTGAGATTGACACACCTGGTTTAGGATTTAGACCTGCGACTTGTGACCTACTTGTGACTTGCCTCACCTCTGGTACTAGCCAGTAATAATGTTAGTCATAGCGACTAATACATATCTGAATATCTCTTCTGCAAATTGTAAAATGATAAGAAATAATGACTTTTTAATGGCACAGAATGTAAATGGTAGGCCAGCTGCACTGGGTGGCCTATTCACTGGCTGTAGAAATTGGGCACAGAGGGTTTAATATGCAAACAGTTCATTATTACGCCATGCTGGGTAGTACAGAGTGTCCTTGTGTGTTTGCCTGTGTCCATTCTACAGTATGTGTGTGTTTGGGTCGTGTGTTGACAGGCAGCCGGGCTGTCTATAAAGAATGTGTTGCTATGGTTATGTATATGCGTGCATTACGGTCGGGATAGCAGTCCGTCACGGTCCTGCAAACCTTGTGTTGATGTGAGAAGCAGACAAGTAGCTTACTCCCTTCACTTTGACAGACAGACAGCTGGGCAGGACTCTCTTGTCTGCACAAGTGCACGTATATACTAAAACCTGTCACGTCCATCTGCAAGAGCAGAATAGGGAGATATAGTCAGTACCCTTGAATACTTGATTCATGGGTCAGTATTCCTGGGAAAACTGCTTTAAGTCAGAATCTATCACATGCCCTTACAGAATAATAAATATATACCACTCTATATGCTAGCAGTGAATTGCTTCTCCATTCACTCTAGGGGCACAGGTTAGTGCTGTATTAAAGCTGCAAATGGCAAGAATAGATTGGAAAAATGCCCTAGTCTTACCGATATGTTTGTACCATTAGTTTGCCTAAATTAAGTGTTGTTTTGTAGCGGTGTACACATACAGGAAGAGCGAAACAGCAACTGACATTATGCAACCTGCACCCTAAACAGTGGCAACAAAGTTCTGCCTCCAAAGAAGCAAATATTGATCACAAACTGATGAGCCAGCTTTATATTGTATTTTTTTTTGCAGTTAACCGATTAACTTATGTGATGTTACATGTTTTTCGGAGATTAAATAACATGTTTTCAATTAGGTGTTCGTGCTACTTGGAGCTAACCTGATGTGCTAGATGATTTGTTATACAGAACAATCTGAGAAAACGACAATGGAAACTGTGTGGAAAACTGTTTCAAAAAAAAAATACTCGGCAGGTGATTGGATGAACCGTCTGTCTGTGGAGAGCGAAAACATCTTTCTTTTCCATCGAGAAAAAGCCTTTAGTGCCGTTCTTTGCTCTTCTTTCAATGAAGAAATACTCTCCAGTGATGATTACTAATACTATTTCAGCTACGCTAACCTCTTCAGGAGTCACCATTGTTGTTTAGAACCAACAGTCGCCTCTCCGTGCCGCGTTACACTATCCTAACCACGCCTGTATTTGCCAGTAGTTCCTCACAGGATGCTGGACATGCAAGGTAAACTTGGAGCAAATTCACCTTTATTGGACAGATGACTGTGTAGAGGCAGACTGGAAATTGGGAGGAGAGAGAGAGGGTTATGACATTCTACAAAAGGTCTCATGGCTGGAATCAAACCGGGGACGTTGCGGTTACGTGGCATGCGGGCGGCGTAACCATTTGGCTACCAAGGATCTCCGAACTTGACTAATTTTTAACCATTAACTGTTTTGGGGAATTTGTTCCCGTTTCCTCCCAATTTGGAATTCTTTCTCCACTGTTGACTTAAGGAGGGAAACATATGTGCTACCTCATCAACTACTTCTTTACACCTTCCCTTGAGAGGTTCTTCCCCAGATTCCACCCCCTTCCTTGAAGGTGTACCGGCTAAACAGTAGGCATCTCTAGTGCAACAAAAAGGGAACAGTCCCTCACTGGCTTCCCACCACAAACATGGCCAATTATTTTAGGTGGAAAAAACAAAACAGACCAAGTTGGAGGCACCACTACCAATAATTGACCTGATGCAGCTTTAAGCATGACTAATGAATTGACATGAAGGCACAAGATGAACGCAGCTGAGTGACATGGATGTATATAGTAAATCTGTTCCACTGCTTTCATCGTTTTCCCATATACTGCACAATGCGTACAATGCTGCATATAATGTGACACATTTCATGAAGGGCAGCATTGTTATTCTTGAGGCTTCAGAAGTGGGTCCGTGCTATAAATTGAAGAGCAGCTCAGATCTGCTTTGAGGTGCAGCTTCAGCCCAGAGTGCCGCTGCGTATAGCTGGGCGGCTGGCTGCCACCGCCTTACTCATCATCTTCAAACATGCTATGATCTCGCTCACTCAGTGGTGGTATTCCAGCTGCTGCCAAGTTACACAGCTACAGAGGGGTTATAATTAGCTGGCTATACTGTCATCTGATCCACCAACCAATCAACCAGCCAACCATACCAAGGCATAAGCGAAGACTCTCCTCCACTCCTCAGAGCGCTGAAATGCTGTGGATTTAGATTCAGCGCTGATTGTGCCACAGTCTCCCTTTGAAGTCCATTGTGATGCTCATTTAATTTTAATGCCCCTGGAGTCGACTGTACGTATGAAAACTGAAGCAAATAGGACAGAGAGAGAGAGAAAATCCTTAATTCTTAAATCATAATACATCCATGGCTTTGATGAAGGTCGCTGCCTTCTAGAAAATAAACAGATTGTTTCATAGAATTATGGAAAGCAAAGGCAAGGACATAAAGTTATTGTACAGTGAGTTTAATGAATAGGTCTAAACGATTGCTCATGCATGGTATTTGGTCAGTCTATGAGCTAATTTGATCAGCCATTTACCAGGATGCCTGTGGTGGGTGTGTTGGCATGTAATATGTCGTAGAAATCTTAGCACAGCCACTTTATGTTCATCTGGCATCTCGGAATAATGTTTTCTTGGCATCTGTTTCGTGCGTTTATGAAAGACATCCACTCTCCAGTTGGCTGTACAAAATAAGACACATTTGTTTTTATTTATTAATATTCTATTTACGCCATGCCTTTAACTTTATATGTGATTTTTACTAATTATCTAGTCCAGGGTTACATATTTTTCTGCATCACATTTTTAGTCTACATAAATGCGGATTATGCCAACACAATAATATGCACTAGTATTCATAGCCAACACTTATTGAGAATATTTTGTTAGCTCAAGTATAAACCAATAAGAGCATTGTGTGTGTATTTATGCATGAGTTTGTTCATGTATGTGTGTGAGGGGTGGGGGTGCAATGCACATCCATGTATGCCTGAGAGTGATATAAAAAATGGATGCAAACCTGCACTCACTCCCTCCGTCTATCTCTCACACTTTAACCTGACTCTCCTCTCAGACATAACGTGCAGTCATCCATAAACATTTGCACTACATAGCAAAGTGTAGTGATCTGGGCTGACTTAGAGGATCTGACAGAGCATTTCATATGACACCAAGCTTTCTAGTTTCCTCAGCCATACTGTGTCTGATGTCCGTCTGTCCATCTCACTAAAAAAAAGTGAAGGCACCAGACAGCAAGAGGTGTAATGCATGGCGGTGGACAGATGTGCACAAGCAGAGATAATTCATTTACACTTGTGCATCTTCCAAACATTTAATAGTTTAAAAAAGGAAGGACTAGGACGGCACTCCAATTCAACTTTCTAAAGAGGCCATATCATGCTCATTTTCAGGTTCATACTTTTGGGTTTCTACTAGGGATGCACCAATCCGACTTTTTCCAATCCCGATAGCGATAACTGGGCTTTGGGTATCGCACGACACCGAATACCGATCCCATACCAGTGTTTGATTAATAAGCTGTATGCCTTACTGTGTGGCAATGCCTGGGATCATTCTTTTATGTGTAAGGCAACATCGGGCTTGATTTAAACATTGCTTTTCTAACTTTGTAAAAATGTGACCAATAATAGATATTAATTTATTCACTAGCAACTTGGTAAAAGATCTACAGAATTAAAAGGAATTACAAATTCAAGTGATAACCTTTTTAATGCCAGCATATAATGTATATAAACATAAAATTGAGCTGAATAGATCGGTCCCATTGTCACCAATATCAGATCAAGCTATTTGTGTGGGTATCGGCCCGATATCCGATCCAGTATCGGCATCGGTGCATCCCTAGTTTCTACTAGAACATGTTTACATGTTTTAATGTTAAAAAAAACACATTATTCTTCTCATGCTGTCTGTCTGAATACATCTGTATTCACCCTCTGTCTGAAACGCTCCATTTTAGAGCCTGTCTCTTTAAGTCCCCCTACTGAAAAAGCCCAGTCTGCTCTGAGTGGTCCGCGAGAAAAATATGGTGCACCTTTGCAAAGGTAATTCTTAAGCCGTGGGCGGTATATTCTAATGAGCCTACATGTGACATAGGAAGGGGAGCCAAATCTGAATGTCTTGTTAAATCACATGTTTTCTGATCTAGACAGCCCATAAAAAAAACTAACTGGGTTGTCTGATTTCACAGTTTGTGGGTTGGTGGGCACTCCAGATACCCAAATGTATGTGCACAAGCACTGAAAAAGTGAGTTTTCATGATATGTCCCCTTTTAATATTGCCTTATGGAGGTTTTGGGTAAGACGCCCTTCTTCAGCATGTATTCTTTGGAAATTGCCAGAAAGAAAGGTCCGTGTGGCAAAATCCCAAAGTTAAATTGGAGTCCTGTTTTAGTCTTTCCTTTTTTATCATCTACATCAACGATCCAGCAGTCAGTCTTCAAGGTCTAATCGTGAGTTGAGCGTGTTGTGTCTTAACATTTAATTGTTTCCAATGCAACCGCTGCTCTAATGTCATGTGGCGTATGTGTTGATGGTCTCCTTTGGGCTAAGAATCGTAATCCTTCCTCAAATTTTTTGTCAAGTCAAAATATTTACGAGGCTCTTCTAACCTAAAAGTGTGCCGGGCATCAGCATGTCTGTGAGAAGAGACAGTAACTGATTGTCTATCAGGAGCAGCTCACAGGCCTGAAGCTTAGAAGGGTAGAAGAGGGATGGATGGGATGTTGCAGAGGGAACAAAGGTATCGTGGTAAATGAGACAGGAGTTTGGCCGTAAATACAGACAAAGCATGTGGTTCTCTGACGTTGGCACGAACCCTGTTTGAAGATGAAGTCGGCCCTGTAGGCTCCGGTGTGTCTCCTTGGGTTTCCATTTCATCAGCACTGTCTGATGTAGACTTTGGTAAAATCACATCAATGTAATACAGTGTCGTAAAAGTAAAACGGGATCATTTAATTTAATTACTGTATATGCTTGAGTGAACTGAAAGTCATTAGCTTTTACAGTGGGACCTAAAATGAATCAGGGCAGAAATTATAACAATATGAAATCTCCAACATCTTTTTCCTCTAGCCACAGGCTACAACAACCATTTGAAAAACCAAACACCAAATTACAAACACCTGAGACAGTTACAGCATCAATAATTGATTAAAAACATCCCTGAAAGGACACAAACAAAATATATGTGAAGATTGTTTTTTTACAGTTGTCTTCATTAGTATTGTATTGAAATATTGGCCTGATATGTTATAAATAGGGCTGTGAATCGATTATAATATTTAATCACAATTAATTGCATGGCTGTCCATAGTTAATCGCGATTAATCACAAATTAATTGCACGTTTTTTATCTGTTCAAAATGCACCTTAAAGGGAGATTTGTCAAGTATTTAATACTCTTATCAATATGGGAGTGGACAAATATGCTTGCTTTATGCAAATATATGTGTCTATATATTTATTATTGGAAATCAATTAACAACACAGAATAATGACAGATATTGTCCAAGAAACCCTCACAGGTACTGCATTGAGCATAAAAACTATGCTCAAATCATAACATGGCAAACTCAAGCCCAACAGGCAACAACAGCTGTCAGGATACTCGTGGGTACCCATAGAACCCATTTTCATTCACATATCTTGAGGTCAGAGGTCAAGGGACCCCTTTGAAAATGGCCATGCCAGTTTTTCCCCGCCAAAATTTAGCGGAAGTTTGGAGCGTTATTTAGCCTCCTTTGCAACAAGCTAGTATGACATGTTGGTACCAATGGATTCCTTAGGTTTTTCTAGTTTCAGATGATGCCAGTATCTTCACTCTGGCCACGACAGCCTAAAAATGGCAGGTTGCATTATTGCGTTAAAGAAATTAGTGGCGTTAAAGTGAATTTGTGTCAACGCGTTATTATCGCGTTTACTTTGACAGCCCTAGTTATATAACATTAGACTCAAGGTTTTACTTTGTATCAGCTTGATATTTGGTGAAGTATTATGTAATTTACTTAATATTCCTTTAACAATAATTGATTGTGTCATCTTTGTCTTCAATAGAAGAAACATTGACTTTTTGTACAGTGTTTTTCTCTTGAATGGATTGGATCTATTGTGATGTTTTTTCTATTTCTAATTGCATTCTTCTCTTGTATTAAATGGATTTCAGAGTGTGGCTTCAGTATAAAGATGCTGTTGTGTCATATTGTGAATTTGATGCCTGATAAAGGGTCCATGAGGAAATGTCGCATTTTCACTGAACTTAGTGCAGACAGTGTGCAATAACTCAAAACTTTCTCATGATTTCATCATACGCACCTGTCAATCAGGTTTGTCAAACTTGACATGACATATCACTGAAGCTGGCTGAGCAGTGATGTTGTCCAGCAGCTTCGTATTCACACATTCACAACAGGGAGATCATTTCCCTCTTTTTCTTCATTGGTGATGAAGATAGATGAGACAAAACTGCTAAACTACTTCCCGAAACTTGTTGTGCAAGTGCATAATAAATCATTACTCATCACTAAAATTGATTTCCCTTGTGCTTCTTTGCAGTCAAACCAACAGTGATCCACACAGACATGTTTGTCAACAGCATCGGCCCAGTAAATGCCATCAATATGGTGAGTAATACTGTGTTAATGTTTCATCGTTGTTGTCAATAATCAGTCTGAAACTGCGTGTATAACTAAAGGAAGATATTTATTTTAAAAAAATGTGTTGGGCCTGCCTCCATCCTGCGGGAGTTGAGCGTATAATGACCCAGAGAGCAGCTCTCTCCTCTGGTGCTGGCAGGGTTTCAGTGTCTTGCTCAAGCATACTTCAGCAGGGCAGATGCTTGCTGTCATGGTGGATTGGTTGGTCCTCCTAATCACTGTGCTGCCCCACTGCCCTTGTAGTGTTGCAACACAATGCAGGTGTCAATCAGATGCTTAACTACTGCACTGGCCTTTGCACCACATGGGGATAAATGCGGTCCATTTAATGCATCTGCGTTGCATTAAACATCTCTTATCCAAGTTAGAAATACCGACTAACAGTTGACCGATCGTGTCGCTCAACACGCGGGCCAGATCTCAAAGTAGCATATTTGCAAATGGCTGCGCAAGTTGGCAAGATGTTTCGCACTTTGTAGTTGCCAAGAATTGCATCAGCGACAATCTGAGGTGTCACCTGTTCGAGTTCTTTGTGTATTCAAATGAATATTCCAGTTCTGGTTTGACGTTTTTTCTATTGTTATAGTCGGAGTGACACATTTAAATTGTGTACTGACAAAGCTGTTTATTTTCTATAAAGATTTAATTTCATAAAAATAATATTACATTAGAACAATTGAATAACCTTGCAATCAGGTGATATAAAGGTTAACCTTGCTATGCACCAACATATTACTGTCCATTTTGGAAAATATCAGTCTTGGATCAGTCTGTCATTCTTCTTCTAGTGTATGCATACAACTTATTGTAGTGTATAGAGTACAACTGTTAAAGTAGCAATAGAATAAACAATAAAATCATGTTATTTTTTTCAACCACTTTATTTCTTTAAAGGGTTACTTTGTTATCCTTCAACCTGGACCCTATTTTTCCATGTTTTTGTGTCTAAGTGATTAATGGGGGGCAACAATTCTTGAAATTAGTCCAGTATTAAGCCGCTAAACGAGCTGCAATGTAATCATTTGAGGCAATTCAGCAGCAACCGTCAATGTACGTCCACTAAAAGTGCTTGTTTTTGCTACGGACAGGCTCAGATTATTATTATTATTAGTGTCTGACAACATTATGGAAAGGATCCTACAGAGAAATGAAACATATGTTTTTACCTTTCGCTTGATCCGGTCTGTTTGTTATCGCTCTAAAATCTCGCGCCACATCCACTTTGTCAAAATCCTCTGAATATGACATTGAAAAGCTCTTAGATAACACTAAGCTACGCTTTCTGTACCCACACAACGGCACTCTTCTCTCCAACTCTCACTCACGTTTCCACCGTTTGTCTTCTAGCAAGAAGTCACATGACACAAAAACAAACAGAAAGCGAAAGGTAGGAAAAACCTTTCACTTCTCTGTAGGGTCCTTCCCATAATGTTGTCAGACATTTATAATAACATGTACTTTTAGTGGACATATATTTACGGTGTTGCCCCAAATGATTACATTACAGCCCGTTTAGCGCTGGCGGCTGCAGC
>CAKAKR010062042.1:0-53112 GCA_916700685.1 Adelosebastes latens | reverse complement strand
AAACATAAGAAAATAGGGTTTAAAAATACCAAAGTTACCCTTTAAGATGCAAGAAGCTTGTTATGTCTGCAAAGCCAAGTGTGTGTAGTATTTGTTTTAGTAGTCTTACAACAATACACATATTTTCAGCCAATGTGAGTGGGAGGGCTGCTTATTTGTGCATTACCAGCTTCCAAAAATCTATCAGTGTATTTCTATTAATAAAAATAACAATTTGACGAGTTGGAAGTGTTGGATTTCAGCTATCAGTTTCAGATAGGAAGACCTTACTCCATGTTGTTTTTGGATTACCATTGCCGATGTTGTTACAATGCGCAGTAACTCATGAATTCTACATTTAAAAACCGAGGAATAGTAACAGGATATATAGCTGTCATGCTGCAATGACGACCAAAAGAACAGTTCATCAGATGGTGGAGAAGAAAAATTGTTCGCTGGAGAGAAAATAGGATTGGAAAATGAGTCTCTTGCAAATCTCTCACATCAGCGTTGTTTTATGTGTCATTGTTTTCTGTGGCAACGTCCCCGCTGAGAACCCACTTCTATTGTCATTCTGCAGAGCAGTCTGCTCTACATGGCGGTGGCGTTCCATTTCACTTAGTCTTAGCTAAAAACACCCACTCTCAATAACTGCAGTCACAGTGAAGTTGGAAGAGAAGCGTCGATGGGATCAGTTAGAAAATGTGTGTTTGCGCTCACATTAGGGAGTCTGCGTGCGAGCGCGTGTGTGACGGGGGCATCACGCTGACATGAAACGATGACTGATTGCTTCACATTCATACGTAATTAGCGTGGCTGGGCCAGTGCGTTCACACTGTGACATGACAAATGTGGTGCGGTAGGTAGAATTTTTTTGAAGAGTATCTAAGCATGAGCACAAATCTCATTTTTTAATTATGCAGGAATATTTGAAATATGGCGAAGTTACAGCTCATGTTGGAGAGGGGGTGGGGGGGATGGGACAGACTAGATTTGAAGAAGAAAAAGAATCATAAATTGATGCTTTGTAGCCACTAGAGCCAACGAGTATAGAAGCAAAGAGACAAAACTGGTGCTTTTTTGACAATGGCCGTTAGATGCCACTGCGGTAGCGCTGCCGTTGAGTCCGAGGCCATGAATGTATAAAGAGACGTCTGTAAATCAAAGGATTTATTTTTTTTACAGGTAAATCAACTTCCCAACACTTAAATTGCCCTCATTTAAATCATTATGTTCTAAAATTCACTAATAGCTGCATCACCTTGCACACTTGTGACATATGCGGTTCTGCCAGCTTCCTGCTAGCTGTATGCGGCTGTAATAATGGATATATTGGCTGTGATTCATCACTTTTATGATCTTATAATACACCAATGGGCTGTATGCTGTAAGCCTGTACCATGGTGGATGTATTATCGTCTCTGTTCCCAAACAACCGGCTATCGGCCAGTAGCTAGTAGTGCTATCATCTTGACATAAACGGACTTTAATGTAGTTGTAGACTATTTGCTAACACACAGGGAAAACGCAATGGACACAACGTTGTATACATCCATGGTCTGTGGTCTATTGGACATCAAATTTGGAGATTTTTGACATGAAAAAAATTGAGATTGCTCTAAGTATCCCAAGCATACTGGATTTTTCTAGCTTCCATTTATGGCCGTCGCTCACTTTATGCTCCTCTGGGAAGCGGCCGGGCAAAAAAGTTTCATAAATAAATAAGTAAGTAAGTAAGTAAATAGTTATAATAGTATGCATATTTGTAATATTTGTATTGTTCAACACAGGCCATTTTGGTAGAGACATTAAAATTATAGCAATAAAATAGAAATACTTTTGTTTTGCTTTTGTACAGCACTTTGTAGGGGACGTTTTACTGGCGTCATTATGGTAGTCTACTCGATTACAGTCCAAAATGGCGGAGGCAGAGGTCTGCTGCCGGGCGCTGGCGTTGCAATGGAACGAATAATTGACTTTCCCTTCTTAGCAATATATGTTTTTTGCTAGAGCTGAGCAGTTCTTGGATGCGTGCAGCTGTTTCAGTTGAAAGAAGTGTGATTCTGTGAAAGATCCCAGAGTGTATACATAGGTTAAAGACAAAAAAAATAGATGTTCATCCCACTCAGCAGGGCCCAGATGAAGATCCTAAGGCATTCAATCTTTTCTCTCATCATTGGATTTGAACTGTCTGCCTGTCCTTTGTGGGGGAAAAAGGATGTTTTCAGGATGGGAATGTTGCCTGCTGAAAATGTTGTTTTTCAAATCTCGTTTAGGACTCTTTGGCATGGATTTAGGCTTTATTGTTGGGCTAAGCTTTGTCAGGAAGTTAATGCCTCTATGCCCTCTTGCGCACAAATCCCCCAGATTTTTTTCTCTCTCCTGCTGTACTTCACTTTGAACCTCAGGGCTCAACCATTCCAAATAACAAAATAAATAAGAGAGACTGATAGCTCCCTCTCACTCGCCGTGTCTCCTTTGCCTCTCACATTAGACCACATCTCACCTTCGCTCTCAGCTCTTCAACTCTGCCCATGCCTCCTTTCATCCCTCGTATGTGTGTCCTTACTCAGCTCTCACAGGGACTGAATAGGAGACAGGAGGTTTTGTCAGGCTCAGGACAAAGTGCTGCCAAGGCGGCAGGTTATGAGGTTAGATAATACTTGAGCCAAATAAGAGGAATTATTAATTGCCCCGTTGAACATTTAATTTTCAGGTTGAGGGCGTCAAGATGGTCTTTTTCAACGGAACTCTTTAGTGGGGACAAAAGGACATCTTGGCCTGAATAGAAACCATCTTGTATTAAGTTTCCACTGGCATAGAAAAGTTCCCCTCAGCCAGATGAAACAGAGCAGTGCTTTTGCAGCCCACATTTGATCTCATTACATCTCACAGTTAAAAGCCACACATTGGTGACAGCGCTGGTTGCAAACAAATACTGTTTGCAAGGCTTTCCTGACAAACAGAGACTTTTTATCTGGTGTGTTACATAAAGCCCGTTCAGCTGAAGTTAAACATAACAATTCGGGTAAAACTGTGTTTTTTATTCTGCCGTCAGGAATACACCATCGACATCTTTTTCGCTCAGACCTGGTACGACAGGAGGTTAAAATTCAACAGCACGATGAAGGTCCTGCGTCTCAACAGCAACATGGTCGGGAAGATCTGGATCCCGGACACCTTTTTCCGCAACTCGAAGAAGGCCGATGCCCACTGGATCACCACGCCCAATCGCATGCTCCGAATCTGGAATGATGGCCGGATACTCTACACCCTCAGGTAAAACGCCAGGGATGCCTGAGATGAGATATTAGTAACAGATTTGGGTGTTTCTCATTCATCCGACCCACAGTTTGATTGATTGTATGACTGGGTGGCAGAATTACTCGATTTATCGCTCCCATTTTAGTCAGTTATCATTATATCTGCTATTTTGCATCTGTTTTAGTGTGTCTAGACCAAAAGATAAAAAGGTGCTTCTAATTTTAGATTTAGTGGAAAAAGAAAATTTTTCTGTGATAGCTAACATAATGGGGAGTTAAAAATCTATTTACATAAACAATTAATTCTAGTGCTCTCAGCTGATGAAGCAGAAAATAATAGATAACGGTGAAAATACAGTCTCGACTCAACAATCTGAGCATTAAAGCTGGACTAAGAGCTAATAATGACTGTGCAGCGTTTCATTTTTTATCGGGATTATTATCAATTTGTTGCCACTGAGGTGCTTCCTGCTCTTCCTGGAATCCACCATGAGCAATGCGTGTACTTTAGAAAGTGTTCTGAAGTACCCAACAATGTACGGCCTCTCTACACAAATGATTCATGGCACTGATTATCCTGAACAGGCTCTGGGCAATTTTAAATTTCTGCATTTTAAATTTGACATTAATTAGCGTGCAGGAAATATGTCCTACTGAATGAGGCAGGAAGTAGTTAGTGACAAGGGAACACTGGAACTGCATTGCCCTGCACTGTTTTTAGGCACTCTTACAGTACATGCATATGGCTTAAAAGTAGGGCTGTCAATCGATTAAAATATTTAATCCTGATTTATCGAATGATTTTCCACAGTTAATCGCACATTTTTATCTGTTCAAAATGTGCCTTAAAGGGAGATTTGTCAAGTATTTAATGCTCTTATCAACATGGGAGTGGGCAAATACGCTTGCTTTATGTAAATGTATGTATATTTATTAATGGAAATCAGTTATCAACACAAAACAATGACAGAATTGTCCAGAAACCCTCACAGGTACTGCATTTAGCATAAAACAATATGCTCAAATCATAATATGGCAAACTGCAAGCTCAACAGGTAACAACAGCTGTCAGTGTGCTGACTTGACTATGACTTACCCTAAAACTGCATGTAATTATCATAAAGTGGGCATGTCTGTAAAGGGGAGACTCGTGGGTACCCATAGAACTCATTTTCATTCACATAAATTGAGGTCAGAGGTCAAGGGACCCCTTTGAAAATGGTCATGCCAGTGTCTCCTCACCAAGATTTAGTGCAAGTTTGGAGCGTTATTTAGCCTACTTCAAAACAAGCTATGACATGGTTGGTACCAATGAATTCCTTAGATTTTCTTGTTTCATATGATACCAGTATCTATCTAGCTTCAAAACTGAGTCCGCTACAACCTCGGATTGCAAGTTGCGTTAAAGAAATTAGTGGCGTTAAAACAAATTTGCGTTAATGCTTTAACTTTGACAGCCCTACTTAAAAGTGAATATTTTAAATTTTCCGATTGTACTTTTTCATTATTTTGAGTTTCAGAAATCCTTAGGAAGATTTTTCAAAAATAATATGCTAATTATAAATATTGCTATATTATGTTATGGCCCATTCTTGCCTGAAAAATTGATTGATTGGACAAATATAGTAGCCAGGTTACGGTTGGAAGCACTAGACAATGTTATTGGTTGCCGGGTGTAAAACCTGTGGAACTAACAATTAACATGTGAAACGTGTAAAACAGGAGGATAGATTGAAAGGAAATATTAATTGTGCTTATTGTCATGTTTTGCATGCCATCATAAATACAGCGGACATTATTACTGACACCACAGTATATCATCAGTGATAATAAGAGAGAAAGTGAGCTATTCTGGACTCAATCAAGCCGTGATGGATGTTCTGCTATGCCGAACACTACCCCTCCACTTCATTAATTTGTTAAGGAACTCCGAATTTAACCAGTGGTTAATTAGGATGACCGCCGTGATTGGGAGGACAATGATACATGACAATAGCGAGTGCATGGATGGGTAAAGTCATTTAAGGTCATTCTCTCATTAAGGGGAAGTTTAATGACTTTGCCTTCAAACTCCCTCAAGTGTGAAAAAGAGGAAGACGTGTGTGTGTGTGTGTGTGTGTTGCCGTGAAAACATCAATTTAGTTTAGTGAAATTCTAATTAGTAATTCCTTGTGTTAATACTGATAAGGATGGGGGTTTAATTCTGACGTTTCCAAGAAGCTTTTAAATGTAAACTATTGTTTTGTGATAGACTATATGCAATTTAAAATCTATATATACACATTAACATTCTTCTATATGGACCAAAATCTTAAATGAATGAATGAATAAATAGTTAGATAAATAAATGGATATGTCATTAAATGCAGCAAAAAAATATTAAAAATAAATGTAGCCGTTAATTAATTGATAAAATGTGACTTAAATTGATATTTCTGTTTTAATAAATTCCTTTATTCATTCATTTATTTATCTTTGTATTAATTACGTTATTTATTTACTCTTCGGTTTAATTTTCCCTTTTATTTATTTATGTATTTATTTTTATTAATTTCTAAATTTATTTATTTTTGCATATTTAAAAATAAATATAAAATGCAAAATTAAATAAATAAATAATACACACAAAGATAAATAAAAATGTAATGCAAAAATAAATAAATAGATTAAAAATAAATACATACAAAAATAAAAGGGAAAATTAAACAGAAGAGTAAATTAACAAGGGAATTAATACAAAGATGAATAAATCAAGATGCAAATTGAAACAGAAATATCAATTTATGTCACATTTTATCAATTTATTTATGGCTACATTTATTTTTCATGTAATTTCTGCTGCATTTAATGACATTTATTTATTTATTGAGTCATTGATTTATTTATTCATTCATTTATTTTTTATTTTGGCAGGTTCCGTCTTCCACATTTCTATAGTAACTGAGTCAGTGGATTCAAATATTGTGTCTCCGCAGGTTGACCATCGATGCTGAGTGCCAGCTTAAACTGAACAACTTCCCAATGGATGAGCACTCGTGTCCCCTGGAGTTTTCAAGCTGTAAGTTTGGCCATATGCTGATCTCCCACTGTTTTACCTCTCCCTCTGTTGCATCTCAAATGCACACACACACACACGCTGTGGCCATGAACGAGCAGCATATGAGCCTAACAAAGACATCATTTAAAGAATCATTATGCAACAGGCCAATCCAAGGAAATCGAGCTGCAGGATTTCTTTCAGACCACTCCGAGCTCCAATCAGATCAGTCATATGTGTGTTTAGGTTTAACAGACTCATGCAAACAGTATATGGAAGTATGTGTGCATTGACAGTATCTACACTGTAGATACCTATTCTGTAGATTCTACAGATTAGGGCTTTCACAATATCAGATTATCACTACACGATTATTGTGGCCAAAATAATTCATTGCCACAGCGCTTATTTTCTGCAATAATCCAAAACCCAATGGAAAAGTCCCATTGGCTCTTGTCGAGGGAACCAGGGGGATGCTAACTTCCTGGTTGGCCTACAAAAATACGTCATCCCTGGAGCCCTCTATAGCGTGATTTAAATTGCGCTGGGTTATTTACATAATACTATCATATGTGTATAATTAACATGATTTTTAAACATCACGGTTATCGACAATACCGGTATATCTCAACCCTCCTACTACATCTTGCTCTTTTTTTGCCAGCTAAAATGCTATCTCAGTCCTAAAAGAAGTCTGTAATAAATGAGGAAAAATATACAATGTGTTCCAATATGAGATATTTGAACAAAAACATTTATTAAACAATTAATTAATTAATTGTATATGCTGGCATTCAGTAAAGGGATTTAATAAGAGATGCTTTATTGCCAACTCGACCAAAGGCAAAGCACTGATTGATTTTCCTGCCCTTTGTCAATACCGTTCTAAAAAAGTGACACGAGTCCAAATGAGTCAGTCCCTCGGTGCGAGGAGCGGATGGGGGAGGGGGGGGGGGGTAAGTTATGCTAATGAGGCCGCTATGGATCCACAGAGAGATGCACCATGGGATATTCTCCAGAGAGAGAATGCTTCCTAAATAGCTCCAGAGCAACAAGAAAGAGAAAGCAAGGGGGGTGGTAGCAGGCCTAAAAATGGAACAGAAGCATTCATTTAAATTTGATGAAAGCCATGGATGTTTTCAGAACTTTGAGAATCGCTTGATGTGCACAGCACATGAGCTCAATCTCAGAGGCGGCAGGCGGAGCACCGAGCAGTGTGCAGCGATTTATCACGCGGGCATTTTTTTCCTCGACACGTGCCACGAAGCTACAAAGCGTTGGTAGATTTTCCAGCGCTACCTCTTTTTTGCAGTAGTTTTGGAGAACGCTTCAGATGATACACTATATTGTTTCACTTTGCTCAAAGTGAATTTCACGACATCGCAGCTCCAGGAGCATTGTTGTTCTGGCTTCCCAAACGGACACTGAATCAATAATTTGTCCTGGATGCATTGCCAGCGAAGGAGTAGACTGCCTGCCTGCCTGGCTGTAATGTGGCAGATCCTTCCATCCCCTGCTCCTCTGAGGTCCAGCATTACTGGATGTCTGAGAGCACTTTAGTAATAAAGCCATTTAAAGTTTGAAGTGAGGAAGTTTCATGTGCATTATTCAAGCCACTCCCTCGTCGGGTGCACACACAGCTCATAACTAGACTGAAGACAGCACTCGACCGTTCAACGGATGAGGAGCCCAATTCAACTTCCTTTTTATTCCAAATTTGGATACCAGACATAAATTCAATAATAACAAATACCATTTGGTTATAATAATGTATCTGTATCATAAGTGAATTAGCATTAGTAAGACTGTTCTTGTGATTCTCACAACCAGAGAGTATCCCGGTGATGTGATAAAATGACTTAAATCCAGCTCATAGACAAGACGTGGATCAATTTTTCACTCCACACAGATGGACTGCATATTTTGTCAGGAGTCTGTTATCTGATGGTTTCTCCATGAAACACTTTGTGTGCAAGCTAGCTGACTTTGTGTGTATATGGATGACTCAGAAATCAAACAGGCTGTGCTCTATGCTTTTGTTTTATATTGAATGTTGTTAAAACACATGTTTTTACTGTATATAGCGGAGAGCTTATCCAAGGTGTCAAGTCTTGAAAGGTTAACGTTGTTATTTTTCAACCTGGACTCTATTTTCCCATGTTTTTGTGTCTAAGTGACTAATGGGGACAACAATTTCTGAAATTGGTCCAGCATTGAGGGAGACGCTGCAGCCGCCAGCCGCTAAACCGGCTGTAATGTAATCATTTGGGGCAATCTGTTACCGTCATTTCACATCCACTATTATAACTGTTATTATGAGTGTCTGACAACATTATGGAAAGGAGCCTACAGAGAAATAAAACATTTGTCTTACCTTTCGCTTGATCCGGTCTGTTTGTTATTGTGTATCTCGCTCTGAGAAGCCTCGTTGTGAAATGTCGCATCGCCTCCACATTGTCGAAATCAGCTAAATATTCAGCCATGACTTTGAAAAATCTTTTAGATAACTCTAAAGATACGCTTTCTGTACTCCAACACAAAAAACTCCGACAACACCGGTGTCGCGTGGCAGTCCTCTCTCCACTCTCACTGGTGTTTCCACCGTAGTCACATGACACAATGACAGTAAGCGAAAGGTAAGAAAAACGTGTTATCTCTCTGTCCCTACAGAGAGATAACACGTTTTTCTTACCTTTCCATAATGTCATCAGACACTTATAATAACAATCTGAGCCTGTCAGTGACAAAAACAAGCACTTTTAGTGGACGTACATTTACGTTGCGGAGCTGCCCCCGAGTGATTACATTGCAGCCCATTTAGCGACTGGCAGTTACAGCCACTGGACCAATTTCAGAAATTGTTGACCCCATTAGTCACTTAGACACAAAAACAGGTGAAAATAGGGTCCAGGTTGAAAAATACCAAGCTATACTCTTCATGATATTTCCTAAAATGGATGAATGTTAGTCTTTGGAATACATTGTCATTTTTGCACCAAGCTTCCTTGTTTTTAACAGAGCTCCATGTAACTGTGTGCTCTCTCTCCTGTTCAGACGGCTACCCCAGGGAGGAGATTGTGTACAAGTGGAAGAGGAGCTCAGTGGAGGTTGGGGACATTCGCTCCTGGAGGCTCTACCAGTTCTCCTTCGTGGGCCTGAGGAACACCTCTGAGATTGTCAGGACTGTCTCAGGTAAGAAAACCATATAGTCTTTTTTACTAACAAGCCTCTTCTTTAACAAAAAACAACTCTTACTCATTGAGTCAAGGCTGACTGAATACACACGTTCTTTCCCAGTGACGCCCCTGCTTGTGTCATTGGACAGTCGCGTGTGTGACAGAAATGATTTCTTGAACGTGCAGCAACAGAATAGGGATTCCACGGGTGCTGCACGACACAGCATTCATGTTGGGCATGATACATTTAATCTGATGGAGGCAGGAGCGTGCAGGCAGCATCACCTTAATGTGATGACATGGTAGAATTTCATATATGAGAGGCATTATTGTTATCAGGCTTAACCATGCACGCCAGTGACTCCAAAACACGTTATAAAATAAAGTCTCTCTCTGACTCTCTCTCAAAATTTCCATTCCTCTTCAAAGTCTGTAAACAATCACTGCTGATCTGTCGACTGATCTGGCTCGTGTCTGTTGCTAGGGGTTACAACATGAACTTTGAGAGAAACAGGGGCATGACTCGTAATGTTTTTATCCACTCTTAGTTCACAGGGCTGCCTACTGCATGTAGAACTTCCCCTGTGGGATGATCTTGTGCATTTTTTGTCATGACTTTATCTTTCCCCTAATATGACTCTTGGTTTAATTATATACTGGACCTTATGGTTCAAATTGTGTCACTTTAGAAGGTTATTTTGAATGTGTGTGACGCCTGTGAAATCTTCTTAGTTTCACAGCCACTCCTGTCATTAAGAATGTGTATTTTGAAGTCTTTCTGAGCCAGAGGGCAACATGACCTACAGTATGTGGCCGCTACTCCAAAATCGTCTCGTGCAGATGCTTGTTGGTGAGCGGAGTGATTTTTAAATATATATATACCGTATTTGAAAAAAAAAATGAAATTAACTGAAATGAAATTAACTGAAAATATACATTTGAATGCAGTTTGGGAAAAAAACAAATGTACATTTCTGTCACCTGAGATATTTGATTTGCCTGCATTGCAACTCCACACAGATACTCTGTACTCTATGTTAAATAAACTTACTTACTACTATGATTTTATTCAATAATATTTAGGGCTGTCAACCGATTAAATTATTTAATCGCAATTAATTGCACGATTGTCCATAGTTAATCGTGATTAATCGCAAATTAATCGCACATTTTTATCTGTTCAAAATGTACCATGAATGGAGATTTGTCAAGTATTTAATACTCTTATCAACATGGGAGTGGTTAAATATGCTGCTTTATGTAAACATATGTAAATATTTATTACTGAAATCAATTACCAACATAAAGAATATGCTCAAATCATAACATGGCAAACTGAAGCCCAACAGGCAACAACAGCTGTCAGTGTGTCAGTGTGCTGACTTGACTATGACCTGCCCCAAAACTGCATGTGATTATCATAAAGTGGGCATGTCTGTAAAGGGGAGACTCGTGGGTACCCAAAGAACCCATTTTCATTCACATATCTTGAGGTCAGAGGTCAAGGGACCCATGACCGTTTTTCCTCGCCAAGATTTAGTGCAAGTTTGAAGCATTATTTAACCTCCTTTGCAACAAGCTACTATGGCATGTGGATTCCTTAGGTTTTTTAGTTTCATATGATACCAGTATCTTCACTCTACCTTTAAAATTGAGCTCGCTACAACCACCGAAAGATCAATTGCATTAATGCGTCAAAAAAAATTGTGGCGTAACGTGTTAACTTTGATAGCCCTAGTTTTAATGCATTTTAAAAGCCTTTTTATTTACAAAATAGAAACACAGTTTGCCAATAAAACGTGAAATATTCTCCTTCAATATTCAATACATTTCTTTCAAACTTCTCTGCTAATATAGTCAACTGTCCTTCATGGCATGCTCTAACAAGGATGGGTGCATTTAAAGAACGTGGTGCCTATTAAATAACACAGAGAAGGGAAATCATTCATTATGGTGAACTACTGGCTAGATTCATTAATTCAGAATGAAGCAGGAATATGAACGCTTGCTTGAGGAAAAACAGCTGTGTTGATGTTTTAGAGGAGGGCCACTGTGTTTGCACGCATAGGCATGTTTGTTTATGTTTTATATTCATGAGATGTCGGTAAGTAATGTATGTAATGCTATACAAGGAATTATATGTATTCTTTATGCTCGTCTGTGGTGTGAATCGAAGAAAGCCTGCCCGAAGAGATTCGCTTTGGGTAGAGGAGGCCTCATTCTCATTAGATCAGCTGCATTATCTCGAGGAACTGACAATAAGGTTCTGTTATATATGTACAAGTACAACATCCCCTCATGAATCCTATTGTTAAATCACTTGGAAAGAAATACAGCCATTTCAGCATTTATTCACACCGTAAAAGTTTTTTTAGCTCCCAACTCAATCTCCTTTTTATGAGATATTCAATTCATCCTAGTCTATCTGCTATGTGAGTATTGATCAGGGGGAATAGATGTTTTTTGGCCGAACTCCATCTGTTTAGAATATACTATAGGCCGGAAGGCTACAGAAAGCAAAGTCATTGTTTCAGACATGTAACAGTAGGGTCATTATTCCTGTCTAGTCATTTAGTGTACTGCTTCCCTTTTATAATGAAAGTCCAGACTGTCTTGTGAGAAGCACATACTCTATAGCTACAGGCAAGTAGTAAAGTGGAAGAACTACTGTAGACAGTTTTGAGTGCTTTTTTTTGTGTGAGTGTTTTGGTGATGCAGATGTAGTGATTATTTTAAAAGCTGTACTGCGTGTATGCACACGAATGTTCAGCTTACTTTAAATGTGGTAGCTGTAGAGCTCACGAACAATGCTTTCCTATGGTGAACAATTAAGTTGGAGGTAATAATTGTGTTTGGAGTGTTTGCTGGGGGTGTAATAGCTGCAGTCCATGTTAGGTAACCTTGTGTTCTGTAATGGTGACAAACAAAGCCATCATCTTTTACAGAAAACACATTTCATGAACGTTTGATCGCAGTACAGTTTTGATTATTATACATAAAGATATATAAAGATAATGCATTGGCATGTACGATGTAGTTTATTTCAAATGTTTCAATATAAATAGTCATATCAGATACTATAGGGCTGGACAATATATCAATATTATATCGATATTGTGATATGAGACTAGATATTGTCTTAGATTTTGGATATTGTAATATCATAATATGGCATGTGTTGCCTTTTCCTGGTTTTAAAGGTTGCATTACAGTGAAGTTATGTGATTTGCTAAACTTACCAGACTGTTAGCTGTTCTTTTTGCCTTTACCCACTTAGTCATTATCGTATCGTATCGTATCATATCGTATCGTATCGTATCGTATATTACTGATGATTATTTATCAAAAATCGCATTGTGTAAATATTTAGTGAAAGCATCAATAGTCAACCCTACAGTATCGTCGAGGTATTTGGTCAAAAATATTGTGATATTTGATTTTTTTTCATATCGCCCAGCCCGATCTGATACACAGAATCAGATTTCTGTCCGAGTGAAGCTGAGCAGCTGTTTCCAGCTGGGCTAACATTAGCTACAGTCAGCAACACATCAGTCCATCATGTAGATCAGGTCTACAGATTATTTTATATAAACCAGTCAGACTGAAGTCGTCGTTGTGGGAAGATTGGGGTAACCTGTTTTACATTTATTCAATAACGTTACGGGTTATTTACTGTTGAAGGCTATACAGCAATTCAAAAATGAAGCTGTTTGCTGTGTGTAATACTTTGGATTTTGTTGAATAGCGACAGACGGGAGCTCTGCAATTTTAAATTAAGTCATTATTTTGTGTTATTTAGTTTATCATTCAAGTAACTTGGCGTTTACTTTATCTGTTCTTTTCACCCCTAATGTAGCCGACTTTGATTTTGCATCAAACCTAGGTCATGTCAGTGGTTAAAATGTTTTTTGTTAAGGCGGCCAACTAAAGAAATTGCTTAAAATTTGCATCCCTAGTGGCCGACAAACCAAGCTCTATCAGACATGCACAGAAATACGCTTGTATGCACTAGCACACAAAGTAGCCATGGGAATAACCGAATTCACCCAGTCGTTGTGTAATTCGCCACAGTTCAACAGAGTGTCACTGCAACGTAATGCTAACACACACCCTAACACACACACAGGGAGGCAGAGAGAGGTTGTGGTGTAGTTGAGGCTACAGTACATGTGCGGTGCAAGACCAAATGCTTGAACAGCAGTGGTGCATGTTGAATAAAAAAGAAGAAAAAGAAACATGCTCGTACATTTTCCCTTCTGCTTAAATCAAAACATTTTCAAGTGACAACATGAAAAAGGCAATCTGTGTAGGAAGATGAGCTGTAGTGGAGAATTTGCAGCGTCCTCTGACTCCCTCTCTCTGATGTGGTTTTGTTATTTCCACAAACAGCCATCTGCTCTCTTGTCAGAGCAGAGAACCTTGGCTGTGGCTGAGAGACCTCTTGTCTCATTTTGCAGTCAGTTTGGGTTTCTGACCTGCTTCAAGATTCATGAACACAACATCTGTCTCAAAAAGCAGTCAGTTAGGGCCTTATAATTACCCAGTCATCTCAAGTACTCGCCACGCAGCGGGTAGCGCTCCTGAAAGGTGTGCTGGATATGTAGAAATATTCCTTAATATGCTATATCATTATCAGCAGCTTTTGTACATTGTAAGTGTAGACAAACATTTACTGGTGGTTTAGATGTTTTGAAACTAAATGCTTACTGACACTATTGCATTTGGGTTTTTTTCTGCAGTAAATTCAATAAAAATCTTCTTTGACCTATGTTTTTAATTTGGCTTTTAATTTGAATTCAGTATTTCATCTTCTGGTATTTCCTATCAAATATGAAAGTCAAATATGCATTTCAATGCATTTCAATGCATATTTGACTTTTCTTTTTTGACTTTCATAATTCCTATCAAATATGAAATTCAAATGTGCATTGAAATGTATATAAATATGTTAAACTATCTACATACACTGATAGCTTTGTTTGCTATATTTAATCATGCTATATGAAGCAATTAGGCCTGCATAACCCTAACCCTCGCGTGAAAGGGGGCATACAAATAGTACAAATATACAGTATAAGTTGCTGTTTTATAAGGACGACACACTAATCATTTTTGTTGTTGTTGTTGTTACATGGACCTAAAGTGAAGCTTGAATACTGCTGGAGTGAAGGAAGCAGTGTTGGTAGGGAGCCCATAGACTATAGAGTAGTGAGCAGGGAGACTGTCCTTCAACCAGACAGCCATCGGCTCAAGCTCTCATTCCAGCATCTGCTCGTGTGTACAATACTGTATTGTCCACGAGCAAGACACTGAATCCCTGCCAGCCAAAGGCTTTTGTGTCTTTGTCCGGCCTGGAAGAAAAAAGTTAGTTAGAGTTATTCTTTAACCCTCACCCTTCCAACCTATTTAACATACAAGGACTACCGACTGGGGTCCCTTGGTACCCAAGAATAAACTACTGTAAGAAAACAACCATCATAGCAAAATGTTAACTTATTTCTTCTCAAAACATTATTTTTTATGTAATTAATGTCATCTGCAGTTGCAGTTAATTTGCAATGGGTCGCTATACTCGACCCAGTCGGTCGCTTTACTCGACCCAGTATGTCGCTATTCTCGACCCAGTATGTCGCTGTTCTCGACCCAGTATGTCGCTATACACGACCCAGTATGCCGCTATACTCGACCCAGTCGGTCGCTATACTCGACTCAGTATGTCGCTATTCTCGACCCAGTATGTCGCTATTCTCGACCCAGTATGTCGCTATACTCGACCCAGTCGGTCGCTATACTCGACCCAGTATGTCGCTATACTCGACCCAGTATGTCGCTATACTCGACCCAGTCAGTCGCTATACTCGACCCTGTATGTCGCTATACTCGACCCAGTATGTCGCTATACTCGACCCAGTCGGTCGCTATACTCGACCCTGTATGTCGCTATACTCGACCCAGTAAGTCGCTATACTCGACCCAGTATGTCGCTATACTCGACCCAGTATGTCGCTACACTCGACCCAGTATGTCGCTATACTCGACCCAGTCGGTCGCTATACTCGACCCTGTATGTCGCTATACTCGACTCAGTATGTCGCTTTTCTCGACCCAGTATGTCGCTATACTCGACCCAGTTTGTCGCTATACTCGACCCAGTCGGTCGCTATACTCGACCCAGTATGTCGCTATACTGGACCCAGTATGTCGCTATTCTCGACCCAGTATGTCGCTATACTCGACCCAGTATGTCGCTATACTCGACCCAGTATGTCGCTATACTCGACCCAGTATGTCGCTATACTCGACCCTGTCGATCGCTTTTCTAGACCCAGTTGGTTGCTATACTGTACAAGGACTACTGACCGGGGTCCATGGGGACCCAAGAATAAACTACTGTAAGAAAACAACCATCATAGCAAAATGTTAACTTATTTCTTCTCAAGACATTAATAATTATGTTATTAATGTCATCTGGAGAAAAATAAAACTGACTTTATTGTGTGTCTGCAGCATCTGTATCTGTCTCCTTCAAAATGACTGACAAAGTGCCCTTTAGCCTTTTTATAGTGTGATACTTTTAAATTATTATTAAATGAGGACCCATGGCAAACATGTTATCTATCTATTCTATTTTATCTATTTAAACTGCAAAAGGCTGCAGTTGGGTGCTTTTGAATGGGGGTCCCCCAGGACCTCAGTAGATTGGTCTTTTTAAAAAAGCACTAATTAAAACAGAAAACAATGATATGAAGTCATTAGGAACAAATTGATTGACATGGTCATGACAAATTGGAATGACAGAATAAAGCACCTGTGAGTATACACTTCTGGGGTCTGTGGGGACCCCAGTTGGTAGGATGACGGTTAAGAATGAACCTTTTCACAGTATTCCAGTTCCAGCACTACTCGGCTGAATCACCATCATGTTTAACTGAGTTGAAATGGGTCATGCGAGGACACATAATGGTAAGCTAAGCAGACAGGCAGACAGGTGAATTGGCCGGATCCAGACAATGAAGACTGTAGCAAATAGTCAGAGGAAGAGATTCCCTCTCATTTTATGAGACAAGCCAGTCTCTCCCAGGCTCAGCTCGTACAACAGGACTACTCCCGCATTAATGTGTCTGTGCTCGTATTCTCTGAGTATCTTTTTTTTATATAAAAAGTGATGCATGATTAAAGAGCGATTGAGTGATATTGTAATTAAAGGGGGCTGGTGCGCCGACATGCCATCTGCTGCTCTCATCCAGTTGTGTTGTAGCTTTTTTTTTATAAAGGCTATGTCTGTTTTTATTTTGTTTCTCTTCCCTCCCGCAGCCAGTGTCCAAAGGCTTGGTCTCTCAACATGTCACTTCACATCAGAGCCGCCTGCACTGCCTTGAAGCCTATACCTGCATTTACAAACACACACATTTGCATGTACGCAGCACACACAATCTCAGGCCAATAAAAAAGAAAAAAAAAAAATCATTCACTGCTTGCTTATGACAAGCAAGGACCCTTGAAAGGACGCCAGAATAGAGAGAAGCTAAAAGAGCCACAGAGGATTTTGAAGGTAGGACAGCCAAGGCACTAGATACACCGCTGACGTTGCTGTTAAATTAACCCCTCAGTGGCCGGTTTAAGCTTTATGCTGGGAGCTGTGTTCTCACCCATCTGCCAGACTGGGGTTCAGGGATGAACATCATAGTGCAGACAAGGACAGACAGAAAAGAAAGAGAAAGCAGGGGGGAAGAGGATGAGAGGGGGGGTGATGGGAATAAAATAGAAAGGGGTGGTAGATGTGGCATTTTATTGGTCCTGCAAAGGAAAATTACAGAACAGAATTCATCTTGCCGGTTTACACCAGTTCACAGAGGCCAAGTGTGTCCAAACATGTGGATTTACTGTATCTGAGGCTATATTTTGAGAGAGACTTATGTCTCAGTTTCTATAAGCAACATTATAAAAACTTGTACTTCAATTGGATTATTGGTAGTTTTTTTTTTTTACAAGCAAATGATCAGGAAACTAGAAATGGGTTCACTTTTCTAGACTGTAGTGTAGTGGAGTAATGATGTCTGTCTGGGTCAAATTGATAACTATAAGCTTATGATTATTATATCAGTCTTTTTTTCATATTTACCATGCAGATTACCATCTAACTGACATTTATATATTTACAAAACAATTGTATATGGCAAATATATTTTTATTTACTGAATTTTATTGACTGTAGTCAATAACTGTAGTCAATGTAGTGTGACTTGGGAAGTAATATATGCACTGTGTGATAAATATAGCGACTTGAATTTACTAACACACTGTCGGAGCTTGACAAAACTAATATTTTTAGTTTTATAGCACCTAAAACATCAATGGCCACCAAATTTGCATCCAACAACAGCGGTGTGGTTTCATTAGTACATCATAGGTGCAGGTGTTTGATTGCTAGAGCGGAGGTTAAAATAAGATATATTGTTATGGGGAGAACCAAGATGAATGGGTCATTTGTTTTATCAAGAAAATTGGTGATTAGTCATTTTGTCTAAAGCCACTGATTAATGTAGCCATGTGTGGTGCATTTACATGAACTATCAAACACTACCACGGGGATCTCTCTGAGGCCGTTAACCATCTTCCCAGCACATTAGTGGAACAAATGAGCTTAACAAAAAAGCATCACTTAGATTTGCCAAGAAGCCCTTCCTGTCGAGCATAAAGGGAATCAATGCCATTTGCTGTCTTTCTTTCTTGTTTTGCTACAAACCTCACTTTTCTCAGCAGTGAATTGTGAGATGGTTTAAGCAGGACATGAGATGCTTAATTTGCTCTCCTTTTAGCTGAGCACAAATGTACGCCATGTGCATCGGCCAGTGGTACATACAGTATCTGTGTTTGGACGGCATACAGAGTGCTCTGGGTCTGCGCCCTGTGTCCATGAATTAATGCATGTTCCTATGCGTCCATTTGCCTGCATGCACATTTCAGTGTGTGCTCTCCACTGCATACGAGTCGTTTTTTTTATGTATTGAAAGCTATTCTTAGAGTGACCTTCCAAAAGCCGTGCCGTGCCGTGCAGCCCTGTTGTCTGTGTGCGCCCGCCTGTGTGATTCAGTTTGAGTGGAGAAAGCCCAGGGACACATCAGAGGCCCTCTCCCGATTACGGAGCTCCACAGTTTGCAGATGATTCTTTGATGGGGCGAATCTGGAGGCATTGTGGTTGAAGGGAAGTGGCCCGGCGAGAGGAAGACGGTCGGCCAAACAAACACATGAACGCCCATGCGCATGGTATATATATATATATATAAACACACTCATGTCAGCACAGTCACTCTCTGACACGCCAAAGGATTCCCCTTATAGCGTGGCAGAGTGCATCGTTGCTCTATCTTTAGGCCCCCTCGTGCTGCAAATGGGGACCTAGACCATAATTTAATCTTCAGCTACACAAACACACTCTCACACATAGATACAGTTCTGCTGCAACAAAATTTTCCCCCATCCATCTTTCTGATATCACCTTTGGGTTATGGCTGTCAAAGTTAACATGTTAAGTTATCCGTTAACGCAAATTCATTTTAACGCCACTAATTTCTTTAACGCATTAACGCAACTTTCGATTTTTTAGGTTGTAGCGGGCTCAGTTTTAAAGCTAGAGTAAAAATACTGGTATCATATGAATCCATCGGTACCAACTATGTAGTACTTGCTTGTCATGAAGGAGGTTAAATAACGCTCCAAACTTGCGGTAAATGTTGGCAAAAATTTAGCATGGCCATTTTCAAAGGGGTCCCTTGACCTCTGACCTCAAGATATGGGAATAAAAATGGGTTCTATGGGTACCCACGAGTCTCCCCTTTACAGACATGCCCACTTTATGATAATCACAGGCAGTTTTGGGCAAGTCATAGTCAAGTCAGCACACTGACACACTGACAGCTGTTGTTGCCTGTTGGGTTTGAGTTTGCCATGTTATGATTTGAGCATATTTTTTATGCTAAATTCAGTACCTGTGAGGGTTTCTGGACAATATTTGTCATTGTTTTGTGTTGTTAATTGATTTCCAATAATAAATATATACATACATTTGCATAAAGCAAGCATATTTGTCCACTCCCATGCTGATAAGAGTAGTAAATACTTGACAAATCTCCCTTTTAAGGTACATTTTGAACAGATACAAAATGTGTGATTAATTTGTGATCAATTATAGACAGTCATGCGATTAATTAACGATTAGATATTTGAATCGATTGACAGCTCTACTTTGAAGAAAATAAAGAAGAAAATCATTGCCATTGGGGTCCTTAGATAACATTTTAGTTCTGTGTCAGGAGTCTGTAATGATTAGTTGGGTTTCATCAAGGCTGTGTTGTGTTACTATCGCCTTGCCAAACCGAAAAGCTGTTCCTTTAAGCAAATCCACTTAAAAGAGATGTGGAACAGACATGTGACAATATTGTCTTGGCATCAGGAGGTTTGTGAAACCCCTCAGAGGTGGTGTGGTAGCGGCCACGCCACGTACGAGTGTGATAGCAGAAATCCAAAGAAAATTAAAGGGAAAATGTTATAAAATTCGTCGAAACGAAATGATGACACCGAGGCGAGGACGCTCGTCACCACCTGCCGGGTTTAATCAAGAAAAGATGGAGGGAGACAAAAAGCAATAAAACCAAAATGCCAATAGTTTTTTTATTGTTACTGAGACATTGCATCCCTGATCAAATATAACACTTGTGAAAGCTATTGTGCGAAATTATTCCACTTTCCAATGCATGCATTGTCTTGATGAGTAATACTTCATTCTCAGAATAATTCACAAAAATATAAAAAGGAGATGCAATATGAGACTGAAGAATATGCAGACGCATGCAGGGCAGGGAAATGTTTAAATATTACTTCATGGTTGTTTCTTTCATGTTTATGTCAAGTATTTCTGTGATGGCTCTGTTGTGAATGATAAAGTATAGTGCGTGAAATTCAACTACTCCAAAGAGTATAGAAGCAAAAAGACGAAAGACGTTAAAATTCTGACAATAGAATAGAATTTTTTTATAACTTTTGTACAGCACTTTGTAGGTGGACGTATTACTGACGTCCTTAGATATACAGTAGTCACTTTCAGTCCAAAATGGCGGAAGCGTAGCAATGGAACAACCAATTAGCTTTCACGTCTTATCAATATAAGCTCTTTACCTAGACTGGAGAAGTGTCTTAATATGTTTGTTAAAAATCCCTTTATTTTAGGAAAGTATTAAATCAGACATGTGATTGAAAATACTACACAATAGGTGCACAAACCAATGACTTTATGCTGTATATGAAAACAGTGATTTAATCACAGTGATAATACGTTGCAGTTTTTTTTTTTATCAGATGACGATCACTCCATCTTTGCTGAAGGAAAAAGGTTAAGAAGCGCTGAAACAATCCATTAGCTGCGGTGCGACTCTGTTGCTATAATAGCTGCTCCCTCTAATCTCTTCCTCCCTTCATCCCCCTGTCTCTCTCTCTCTCTCTCTCTCTCTGTGCGTTCTCCCTCTTGCTTCTGGGTGATAGTTGTGATGGGCAGGAGTGGGAGGCAAAATGCTCTGACTCAGCCAGAATCCTCCTTTTGTGGAGTTAAATACCAATTTACACTCCTCCCCATCCCCTCTCACATCCTCCACACACACACACATCCTAACCCGCCCCATACACTAACAGCATTCACATTTACAAGCGTCTGCTCTATACACTCCTCCCCCCCCCACCCCGTCTCCCTTCTTCCCTGCTCGGTCTCGCAAAAGAGATGATTTTTATATTGCGGCCCGTGTATTCCTGTGCCCTACTTTTTACAACCTCCCCCTTCTCCCTCGCTCTCTCTCTCTCTCTGCCTTTCACAGTTGACAGTCTAATAAGCTAGTAATTAAAACCTGAAAACAGAGACTGGTGATAGGCCATAGGAGAGGAGATTGCTTCGGGAAAATAAGGCTCTTGTTTTCCTCCCCGTAGACCACCACCTGCATATAAAAGAGTGCCTGCGTGGTGCAACGGCAGAGGAGCGCAGATTTAGAGATTTTATTTTTGTCTTTATGTTAGATTGTCAGTGCTCTGTATAGATGTTTGTTCCTCTTTGGAGGACATGCCATGAAAGCACACAGGAATATGGATTGAAGACGGTGAGTGAAGGTCGAGAAATAGAATAATGTTGAAGGCAGCCCATTGCTCCACTCCTGCAACTTATACTTCAGTCGTACAGTGATATGTCAATAGAACTGTCCTCATGACGTATATATTTTTTCATCCACTTCAATGACACCAAACCTTCCGACTGTAGTTGCAGCATGAGTTTCAGAGTGATAAACTAGGACACTGGAATACATTGACTACAAAATTAAAGTCATCTAATTTGCAAGAGAGAAAGAGGAGGAAGGGGGGGTAAATAAGTGAGGTTGTTGCTGTTGGTTCCTGTTTTTTGGTTGAGATGCCGGTAGGCAAAGATGGAGGTCATGGGGCGGAGAGATGCAAGGATAAAAGAAAAAAAAGAAGAGACGGGTGAGAGAGAAAAAAAAAAGAGGATGTTCAGCCAATACCAAAACAGGTCAGAGCTGTTAGAGATGCCGTTTGTGTCCTTCTTGAATAAAGCTGGTGCAGCTGTCACTCTGAAACATCATTCTCACTGTAACAGTGTGAAGGTTGAGGGGGTTGGTCTTGGATTTTGAGTGAGAGACTTTGTAAGTCTGAAGGTGAAGGGAAGGGATATAGTCCACATATACTGTAATTTATGATGGAATGTTCTATTGGATGCTTGGACCAATATTACTTCTCCTGCTGGGACTATACAGCTACCTTTACTGCTGCTGTTATTGCTATACTTATCATACTAAAACATCTGATAATATTGTTTCCACTACCACTATTTCCAGTAGTGCAGTATTGGTACGTGGATTCAACAGCCTTCTCTCTTTATGTACCTACTTTTAATAGGATATGTTCTTTAAAGATCAGGTAGGTAATGTTGAGAAACAAGCAAGTACTTAACTTTACTTTACTTTGACTTTGACTTTATTTTCCACAAATTTGTCTTTGGCTTCTCTAGTACATACAAAACACACATCAACAGAGGTACAATTGTGCAATTAGGCAGGAAACAGCAGCAGCAGGTGGGGATAGGTTACATATTTCAAAATACTTTAGGTCTTCCCTAGTGCAGTCATTTTGCATCCAGTACCTGTATGGCATGGGGAATAAAAGACCTCTTATATATGTTCCGACTCGCCCTCGGGGGCCCTGAATCCACGGCCAGACGGGAGCAGCTCAAACTCCGAGTTTAGTGGGTGTGAAGCGTCTACAGATATCTGTCTGGCCTTCCTGAGTACCGCTCTATCAAATATATCACAGAGCTGCCTTTGTGGCTTGCCAACCACCTTCCCTGCAATCTTAACAATTTCAAGTAGACTTTAGATTTTAAAAAATGATTCAACCAAAAAAACGAGCCCAGTGTTGCCAACTCTTTTCAAATCAATGTAACTCGCAGTACTACTGTAGCTCCAAAAGTCCCTAAATCTGGCGAGAAAGTCGCCAAATCGGCAACATTGACAGTCCGTCGCTTCAGGGCCTCCATACAAAGCCACTCCCCCACAATTATCATTATGACCATAAAGAACAAATATGGCTATTTTCAGTACTTACAGCTTGTGGAAGACTCCGGTGTCAGGTAGCCTGTCCAATCATGTCATTTGGGCCGAATGACATGATTGGATGGGCTTATTACAGTCCTGCAACAGCCACTGTAATTTTTTTCTCTTTTTTTTTGTCAGAGCATTTGATTTATTTATTGCTGTCGGGATGTAATGAGAATTTCAAAAATAATTATTTGAACAGCACTACAAACCCTAGTTTTAAGACCAGTATAATAAATAGTGATTATTTTATAATACATATATGACTAAGTTGTTTAATTTTTGTTAAAGCATTTAAAGACAAGACAAGCAATGTGGATTTGTCACATTGGGCTCTGGGAAATTGTGGTAGTCATTGTTCACTATTTTCTGAAATTTTACGCATTAATTGAGAAAATAATGGACGGATTATTTGATGATGTAAATAATTTTTAGTTGCCCGTACTGTGTAATAAAAACAGACTAGTGGTGGAAGAAGTTGAAATACCTCAATGTCAAATATATTAAATTACAAGTCATGCATTCAACATTTTACTTAAGCACTATAAGTAAAAGTATGGAAGTATTCTCAGATAAGTGTACTTAAAGAAGTAAAAATACTCATTATGCAGAATTGCTCCTTTCCAACGGTTATATTACTATTATGTATGGTATATTATTGTTTTATTTTTACTGGTGGCTTAATATATAAACAATATTTTAATGTGCTGCTTTACCTTATATTCTTTTGGATGTTTGATTTTTAACAATGCATATTTTATTAACTGATCATATATCTTGTATGTAAAATACCTGCAAAGTAACAAGTAACTATAGCTGTCAAATAAATGTAGATAAGTAAAAAGTACAATATCTTCTTGTGAAGTGTAGTGGAGTATAAATTAGCATAAAAAAAATACTCAAGTAAAGTACAGGTGCCTCAAAATTTTACTTAAAGGGACTATTTGTAACTTTCAGAAATGCTTCTTAACAGCGACACCTGTGGCCGTGAAATCAACAAAAGTCAGCGTCGGGCTTGTGCTCGCTCTAAATGGACATGAACGAGCATCACTCAAAACAGTGAGGCGACACACGTCAGCTAAAAGCACAATATCACTCTATATTTCAGCTGCTTGGCAGTAATGTTAGCTGACCAGACGAAGGTCTCTCCATGAATCAATGCTGATACTGTGTTTGCTTCTCCTGCCTCAGCGCAGGCTTCAGCAGCGGGGCTCCCCAGCGAGAAACTCGTCTCCCTCCGCCCGCAGCCGGAGAGAGCAGGAAGACACCGGCAACCGGTCGGTAACGAGACGGTAACATTTCTCTCTGCGGAGCCCCGTTACTTCCCAAGACACGGGAAACCTCTGTTGGTGTGGAGGAGCTGCAGCATTTATTTCTGCACAAACGTCCACTGTACATTCACTAGATATTCTCAGAGCTAAACTAACTCTTCTGCAGTGTGGAGTGAGCGCGCGTTCACGTCTAGAGGTGGAGGGAGTACGCGAGAATGCGCGCGCTGTCTGAGTGAAGGCGAGCAGGCAGAGGAGACGAGACAGCAGCCACACGCGAGCGCGCATATGCGAGCGCGCTTGTGTGCCGACCCCCTACATTTATACGCTTAAAAAAGTTACAAACAGTCCCTTTAAGTAGGCTATGTATTTGATGTACTGAGTTATATTCCACTACTGAAGCAGAGATAGTATAAACCTAGAGGCATTAGTCGTACTGTAAGATAGCTGCAATACACAAGTACCTGAACAGCAAGAGTATATACTGTTGTAGCTAGTGTGTAGCTCTTAGAAAGTATTGCTGTTAAAAGTGCGATGGTAAAGTGGAACAAGAGGGCTCTGTTTTTTCAGAGAGATTTGCAGAATGAGGGATTTTAGAAATCTCGCATTGCAGCAGCTCTAACTACAGCCTAAATGGAGTACGTACGTGTACTGTACATGCTGAGATCTGCATGCGCATGCAAAATGACTTTTAACAGTCTCTCCTCGGTACCCTGTTGAGACAGACGGAGCTGGTTTGGAGGCTAAAAGCATTCAAAGTTGATGCCACTCTGTGGAGCAATTGTTCCTGGGCCGAGCCCTCATTGCTCAATAAATAGTTGTAAAGTTCGGTCCTAGATACTCGTCTCGCTCGGCTTATTGGCCTCCCGTAATATTCTGCAACCCAAGGTTTCAAAGTAATTAGCCGTAAGGAATAAGGAGAGAGTTGAGGAACATCTTGTGTCGGGTAGGTTAATACATGGCATACGAGGATACATCTCAGAATTGAGCAGTGTAGGCCTAAAGCACATCACGTGAATACTGGAAGCACTTCATACAGATTAAAAAAAAAAATCCGTTATTGTCAATCCATATTTACATGTCATATGTGGCATATGATATTCCCTTGCTAAGCTTTGAAAAGAGCATCCATGCTTATTATGCTAATGCATGTCAAAGGCTAGAGTGAAATTAAATTTCAAGTCATCTAAGCTTGGCCTTAGAAATGTGTTACCTTCAGTGAAACTGTCCATGAATCCTTATGAGGGGATGCATTGTTAATATTAATGCTGGATAGCTGGGATCATGTATTCAAGTATTCACAAGGAGCATGTTTGCTTATAAGGCTTACTGCACTGAAAATACCAATTTCTTTAAGTGTACCCCCTTTTTTTTCTGGGAGTGCTGTTTTGGCAAAGCTTTGTGATTATTGAGGTACTTAAAAGAAAATGCTACTTAGTCTGAGTGTGCACGGGCATAAATCAGCGCTGTAGTTTTGGGCCATTCATTCAGCGTGTTGAATATGATTAATTAGATTTCAAAGCTTAAAACCAGGGATCCAAAAACTGTAATCTGTAATAGCACTAAGCCATTGGCAATGAAGTGGGGGCTGATTGTCTTGGCTTATACAGTGTTTGTCTGAGCTCAGCCGTCAAATTTAGATTTAAATTGCATTGTTGCTATTGTAAAGACCAATAAACTGTGCCATTAGGACTAAAAAATCATCCCGAAGATATCTTGTAATAGTGACTTTTGTTTTTTTTATCAACATTTATGATTCATTTAAGCTGAAGACAGTAACTTTGAGCAAATATGATTAAACAAGTTATTTTTATGAAACAGTCACTATATCCTGGAAGTAGTGCATGAGACAGATAATCTGTGAAAAAAAAAAAAATCCTCCTTGTCCTCCTGCTCCTAATGGCATTTCCAAGATTTCACAGCACCGAAGGAAACAACCAATCAGAGCTACCAGCCGGTCGCGGTAGTCTGTATTTGTCATTCAAAAAGGGAAACCAGAACACCGAGGACTGTGGATATACAAGCCGTTGTTATGATACGTGCATGAAACAAAGCGGCGTCTGACGACAATTTTCACGCCACTTTCACTCACCACTTAGCTTCATTCCAGATGTTGTTTTGAAAATATCTGTGTAATGGAACGATGAGATGAAGATGAAAAATGAGAAGAGCCGTCTGAGTTTTTCCTCTTGACTTTGCTCGTCGGCTTGCTTTCCTCACTTCTGTTTCTCTTCACGTGCACTGATTCGTTTAAGCTGAACAGCCAATCAGAGGGATTTCTCTCACCGACGGGCTCCGCCGCCGATTCAACATGCTGAATCGGCCAAAAAAACTCCAACACGATCAGACTAGAGCTGACGATGCGGGACACACCGTAAAAACTAGGCTGACGGAAGCTCACCAGCAGCCCCCAAACTGTCTGATTGCCGACTGTCAGCTTGGTGTGTCAGGGCCTTTTTAAATGAGAAAGTTTGTTCCAGCCGGTGGGCGGTGCATGGTTTTGGCTCAAAAGGTTTTCAACATTGGCTGCTGGGTCACAAACTTTCTCATTTTACAGCTAAAAAGTACACTACAAGATGATTCTGAAAACATTTGAGGCGAGAAATAGGCATTATAATAACAGTATCTTGATTCGTATTTGATCAGCGCTGCCTAGATTGACCGTTTGATTGGAATTAACGAGTTTCGTGAGCAGGGATTGACATCTGCTGTGGAGACTGCTCGGCTCTGATTGGTTGTTTTCGACTGCAGCTTTAAAGTAGACATTACATTCACATGAGATATAGTAAGTGTAATTGATTTCTTTTGGTATACGTTGTGCAAAACCTGTATTTATCCGACTCAATCTGATATACGTAAAACAGCAATGCAAAGTGACTTTAATGTTCATAGCTCAATGGACTCATTGGACTCATAAAGGAGCATGTGGGAGGTACTTGTGCATTTTTTTTTTTAAGCATCTCAGATGATAAACTGTTACTGCTGTGGTGTTTTTGCACACGATCGTTACTCGGTTGTAAAAAGAAAAATATGGCCAGCGCTGGGACATCCTTGCCCTTCGATTTTCTGTTCGATGCTCTGCAGGCTTTTTCGGCCACAACTGAAGCTCACTACTCAGTGCTTCTTCTATTTATTGCAAACAAATTGCTGCTCATGCTGCAACACTCATTTTTTGCTGAGGGCTTTTTTTTGTCTGGTCAGTATTCTGCACCAGGTGTGTAGAGCAGAATGCTAAAATGTAAAAATGGGTGTACTTGAATCACTCTTGTGTTATATCACTGAAAAAGATATTCATAGAGTGCAAGATATTACTGATAACAATTGCAAATACTGTCCATCCATCTCCTTCTGATTGCTTGTCTTAACATATCAAGTCATCTGTCCGTCCATCTGTGTTTTTAGGTTGTCCGTTCTATTTTCTTTTATAATGGATTTTCTTTCTCAAGCATACACCCACAAATCATAGCTGAGCAGATCCCCACACCAAGAGGACTCTGGAAAGCTTTTAGTCTTGTGTGCTCATCTGTAGTTTTCGGTCACAGCATCACATTCTCCTCTCCTTGCTTTTACTTTTCCAAAATAAGCTATATTTATTTTTAATTGCAGCTCATCTCACCTTTTTAATGAAGCACGAGAGACAAAAATAAGTCTATCCATCGGTGTCGTTTGTGACTGTTCAGTGAGAACAAGTCGGCCAAAATAGTTAGAACAGAAAATAAGAAGAGGTGATGTATTAACCATGGGGAGAAAAGGGAGAGTGAGAGTTGAATTTTTAGAACTTGGAGCTTACGTAATGAGTGAATCGCATCTCTCCTCACTGTGTGAATAAGAAATAATGAAGCCATTTTTAGACAAGGGAAGCTGGAACACGGATAACAGACTGAGAGAGAGAAGGGGCCTGTGAATGTGTTGGCCTTGTTTTTAATTATATGACGGGGTGGAAATAAGCTCACTAATGGAGTTGTCTCAACATTTCTGTAGCGAAGCAAAACAGTTTAGGTGAGGACACAAAAATAAACAAGGTGTTTGTTTTGTGGCCTGAAATAAGATGCAACACCAGTATTTTTTTTAGATGGTAAACAGAGGCTTGACCGCGGAGGAAGAACTGTCCCATCGTCTGTGGGCTAAATGCTTTGTGGTGATTAGATTGATTACAAATTTGTTTGGTAATACCAGTGAGCCACTCCGGGTCTGAAAAGTGAAGCTCTGGTTGCAAAAAGAAGTCTGATTGTACAGAAGTCTATGAGAAAATGACCCGACTTCTCACTTGATTTATTACCTCAGTAAACATTGTAAACATGAGTTTAAGGTCTCAATCGCTAGTTTCAAGTCTTCTTCAATACAGCATGATGTTCATTTAGTAAATTATGGTCCCATTTAGAGTCAAATAGACCATAAAGCAGGGCATGTTTTAGGGCGTGGCTACCTTGTGATTGACAGGTCGCTACCACGGCGTTATCCGGTCTGGGAGTTGTCCGTGTTTTCGTCTTACAACTTTAACCCTTTCACAGTGTGTTTTCAGTTCATGAAAGTTAATCGTAATTTCGGTCGCCTAAAAATGTCTTATTCAGCGTTCGGTTGTACTTAGCTCCACCGTCTCGTGTCACTTCTGGTTGCAAAAAGACAAGATGTGATGGCCAAAAACCAAGATGGCGACGGGCAAAATGCCAAACTCAAGGCTTCAAAACGGCAGTCTACAAACCAATGGGTGACGTGTGGTGACTACGTCCATTTCTTATATACAGTCTATGGGTAATACGCACCACTAAATCACAATTAAAACTTAACTACAACGTTGCAACTCTTTTTACTGTTTTTAATTTCGGGACAGTGCTGCTGCCATACTATTGTACACACACACACACCTCTACACAAATACTGATTTGGGGGTCGATTACCATGGTAACGGTCGAAGCTTCGAAGCATTCGGTTCAGCCTTAGAAATCATCATCTAAAAAAATCCTTCACTGGACTTTAAACATGTTTTTCTAACTTTTCCACCTTCTACTATACTCTTCAAATGATGGTGAGGGAAACAGTCTTGGCAGCTTCTTACTACCTGTCATAAATCCTATAAACATCCCTGCTCTCAATAATTTGAGAGCCATTAGTGTGTCTGAGAGAGGGATAATCATCTGTCTCTGTCACATTCAACACAATGTTAACAACAAGGCAATCAAACTCCGCAGACTCCTGTCTAGTGTTTAATCATGCTGCTGTGTTTCCCGCGGTTACTCGCCATGACGACGCTGTGCCTCTTTTGCCGTGACATCATCTCGCCACCCGCTGTCGGGAGGGAATAGCTGCTGCGGTAGCCCGTGGAGGCAAAATGCAAAGCCATATAGTAACTAGTTAATCGCTGGCATATCGCCCCTAGTCATGTCACAGAAAGTGGTGAGTTAACATTCTCTGTAAGTATTGTTGACCCTGGCAACCAGCCATTGGCATAACCCTGGTCATTAGCAAAGCTCCTGTCTTTTCACCAACACACACACACATGCACAATAGCATCCGCTGTCACCTCTGATTTGGTTGACCCTTGACAGGAGAGGAGCCCGGTAAGACAGCCTGTCAGCAGCTCCGCAATGTGTCTGGCTCGTCTCCCTTCATCGGATGGCCAGCATGTGCCTCGGGTCTCTCCTGCCCATCCATATCCACAATTTACAATTTACAGCCTGGCTGCCAGCGCAATGATATTCTCATGTGACAGTTTTTTTTTTTCTACTGGTCAGCAATCCTGAATTACCATGTTTCATTCCCATGAACTCCCCTGTAGCTATTCTGCAATAATGTATACAGCCACATTCCTTCTCACAGTTTTAATACTTTCCCATCAAATACAGAATGTTGCAACCATTTCTGTATTCTAATAATAATAATAAAACATCCATTTTTTTTGTGTGTATTTCCACCACGGTAGAAGGCTCATGCTGGAAGAATGATCTTTTTTTTTTTCTCCCACTCTGCTGTGTGTGTCTAAATTCTGTCGAGTGTGTTGTCTCTGCGGCTTTTAACAACAAAGCAACACAATTCTGATGAATGATCATCCCTGCCAAGTTTTTATTGCTTTTTTGTAGATTACATCAAATCGCTTTTGCCGAGGAGATGTGTGATCCTAATAAAAATACTTCAAATCTTAATGCAAACAATAGTTTTGAGCTGTTGTCTGCGTATAGTTGATTTTTCACACAGCTGTCATCAGCATTTTTCATTCATGAATTATGAACCAAAAGGAGCGAATTGAATTAATAGTGATGTAATTATAGCGATAAGATCATAGGATTGGAGAAATTTAAACTTTTAGGAATTTTTATAAGAAAGTAGCTAAGAAAAGAGGCCTTGACAGAGATCTGAACTCTGAGTTTGTTCTCATTACTCGAGAAATTAGCACATGAAGTTGAGATGATGATTATAACTGAAGCCTCCTGCAGGATCACAGGGGATGTGGGCGTTGTTGGATAAATGCTGAAAGCTGTGAGATCATACCATCATGTTTGACAGCTTCTTTATATTCATTGTTGATCCACAGAAGGTAAATTTGACCATAGTGCCTTGAAGAAGAGCGCTTTCTGTGAAGATCGAGCGTTAACACTCTTTTGAACATGCCCTCCTCTACTGCCGTTGACAGATGGGGGAGATCTAGCTAAGGTTAGTTTGAGGGCTCCCATTAGGAGGAACGCAGGCATGAAGGCTCGGATGCTTTGATATCTCAGCGGCAGTCTTGAAATGAGAAATAAATAGGGACCTTTCATCCCACACACACGGCGTCGATACGTGCGTACACGTGTGATGTCACCAAGTAACACATTTACATAATACCTGCCTAGCGGCTAGTTTGGCACGCCCTGAAACAAAGCTAGTTAGAACTGAGCTAGAGCGGAGCCAAAGAGCTTGGTTCGGTTGAAATAATGCATTTTTTTCACATTAAAGCATGTAAATATGTTGTAGTAGAAACCCAAAATACAAGCATGAACCTGAAATTGAGCATAATAGATCCTCTTTAATATTTCCGAAAATTCAACATTGCAGTGTTTCCCCTATATTCATTATGAATGAAGAAATCTGCTAAAATTTCACACAATCATTAATTTCCTTGTGTTTCACCGAGTGCGGGGCTTAGCCTCTCCACATATACACAGAGTGGAGCAGAGGAGAGACTGGTGAAATGACAATAACGTTGTCGGTACCGGTTACAAACGACTCGCCAATATGCTGACAGATTTTGTGCTTTTGTGTTTTTAGCTGAGCTAAACCAAAGAATATTTGGTTAAAACCAATCGCTGATGCTGTTTTGCCCTCATTGTTCTCCATGAAGTTCACTGGAAGTAATGTAATGTTATGTGGTTTTATGTGGAGTGAGCACTGCGCCGGACTCAGTTTAAAAAATAGCCTTTTAAATGCTACTTTGCTTGTCAGCAACCGGTTAACTTAGGAGGCAATTTGGCCTTGTATGCTCTGATTAATTTGGCATGCAGTTAACACACCAGTCATAATTCTGTTTTAATGAAAGCTCAGCTCCTGGCATTTGCTCCTGATGTTCTTCCCCACTGTTTTGGAAGAAGAAAATAAACAGGAGTAAAAGGCGAACCATTTTGACATATTTTCTTTTTAAATAAGTGCTGTACATTGGATCCAATTTTTTTTTTTTCTAAGAGTGGTTCATGTGGATTTGGAGAAGTAACTGATACGTATTTAAAGAAACTTTAAAGCACCAGTGTGTAGCATTTAAGGGGATCTATTGGTAGAAATATAATATAATATTCATAACTATGTTTTCATCAGTGTTTAATCACCTGAAACTAAGAATCATTGTGTTTTATTTAGCTTAGAATGTGCCCTTCATATCTACATAGGGAGCAGGTTCTCTTCACGGAGTCCACCATATCGCTCCGCTATGTTTGTACAGTAACCCAGATCGGACAAACCAAACATTGGCTGCCTGGAATTAGTGAAAAGTTTGACGGCATATTTAACAGTTTTGTGAAATATTTTGTTGAAATACGTATGAACCACTATGCATGCACTCTATATGTTACACAGCAAGCACGCTACCAATGATAGCTAAATATGCCGTTAAACTCTTCATATAATTAAAGGAACAATGTGTAGGATTTTGGGGGATCTAAATTATTTGCAGAAATGGAATATAATATTCTTAACTATGTTTTCATTAGTGTATAATCACCTGAAACTAAGAATCGTTGGGTTTTCATTATAAGAACCAGCCCTTTATAGCTACATAGGGAGCAGGTCCTCTTCACAGAGTCCGCCATCTTGCTCCGCCATGTTTCTACAGTAGCCCAGAACAGACAAACCAAGCACTGGCTCTAGAGAGAGTTTTTTTGCCTTTTTAACGTTACCTGAAGGCCACCGTAGTTCTCTGCATGCTTGGAAAGGGAGGAGTGAGAGGAGGGGTGTTCAGTTGGTTGCAATCTGCAACCACACCACTAGATGCCACTAAACCACACTGGTCCTTTATAGTGTTAAATTTGAGAACGGTAAATTTGGTGTGGTGGTAGAAAGAGCCCCCCACTGCTTCCCCACCCCCACACTTTAAAATTCACTCAAACAGGCAATCAAGTACAAATAAACAACATGCAGAACACGTTCACACAGTCCACTAATTGTGTTGGGACTGTTTATCTGGAGCACTAAACTATATGCTCCCCATACGGTAATGTTGTGAAATCCCGGCCAGACACTTAAACCAGTGAGGGAACTGGAAACCATTTTGTCTTGAGTGGAATCAGGAAGTCATTAACAAACTGATGCATTACTACAGAATCATAATGGCAGAAGGGGCTGATACAGATACATCAGCCTGCCAGAATGGAGGGCACCGGTCAATAGAACCTCCTCAAAGTGTCTTCCTGGCAAGTGCTGTGGCCTTTAATGAAACTGGCGAACAGACGAAGAGAGGCGTATGGCAGGAGGGTCTCGCACCAGCCGACCTCACCCCTGCGGTGGAAATCCCATTATCATTAAGAGTCCGAGGAAATGTGAAGGAGGCTTTGTGCTGCTGACTGAGCTGGAAAGTGTATTAACCGGCAGTTTCTCAGCTGTCAGGGGTCTCGGTTTTGGGCCCCTGCTAATGTAATGTTAATAAAAACAAAATAGTGGGCTGCGGGACCCCTGAGAGCAGCCTTCATGTGTCTCCCGTACTCCTACAAACCGAGGCGGCGCACTGTAATATACCGCGCACCTGCCTGCATCAGCAGAAAGCAGCACGCATGGTGATATGAACAGTTATGGTTGTGCTGCCGGGGTTATTGCACTTGGTTTATTTAATGATGCTATCAATGGCTGGCTGAACAGAGGTGCATGGTGGGATGAATCACAAAGACTTGGTCCCTGTCCAGACACTACGTGGACTCACTCACACACACACACACAGAGCGCACATGTTCGCAGGCATAATAAACACTGACAGTCTCATCTCTTTCCCTCTCTGTCTCTCATTAACACACAAATACACAGATGTTGGGTGTTTTTCAATAAACTGCAGTATGAGGGAAATTATTAGCCAGCTGTTCGATCCCCCAGCTGCAGAGACTCCTCCGTGTGCAGTGGGTGCTTAAACACACACACACAAACACACACACTGTAGATACATGGCTGAGAGAGAGTAGGTTTGTGCCCTGCAGGTTACAAGCCACAGCGAGAGGCCAGGGGAGGTTTCCGACACCGTTAACAGTCTGATGTTAATCAATTAGCAGACAACTGACTGAGCTGGAGGCCAGCGGTGAACTGCCATTAAACTCAGGGAAACAGGCAGACAGGTACATGGGTAGTACAGCTCGAGAGCACAGTAACTTGGCAAGCGTTGTCGCATTGTCAAGCTGGTATAGGAATGCTACTGGAATGAGTGTGTGATTAGTTTGCTCTGTCTTCCTGTTTGGTCCTGGTTCAATTCACCCTCCTTGTGCAGGGTGTTGGAAGCACATTTTGTGTGGTGCAAGAGGGTGTGTGCATTCGTGCTTAGCATGCATTTTAAACAGGCAGGCCGGATGATCCATATTGTCAGGGTCAGTGCTATCTGGGCTCGGCTAACCTCAACCTCCTAACACCGAACATCTGCTGGGGTCGGCCAGCCAGCCCAGGGACGGCTCATCATCAGCTGGATGCTGGTGTTCATGGTCCAGCTAACTACTGGCAGGAGACGAGGGTTCGTGTGTGCGCGTGTGTGTATCCAAGCAAGTCCGGCTCCAGCTCTCTGGAACACTCCGTTTCATTTTAGATCTGCCTTGGGCAAACATGCCGGGAAGATTTTTGGTTACACAACATTACGTATTGATCAGCCCATGACTTAACAGTTTGTTAAATCCACACTCGGTGCTTCTGTGTTGACAGCGTTCTCTGATCGTAGATAATGTGCTATCATGTGTTTCGACGTTAGCATATTAACTTAATATCCCTTGTGTTTTGGCGCACATTCCACATGCCCTGACTCTATCTTTCTTTTTCTCCTGTTATTTTGCTCTCTCTCTCTCTCTCTCCAGGAGACTACGTGGTGCTGACCGTCTTCTTTGACCTGAGCAGGAGAATGGGCTACTTCACTATTCAGACCTACATCCCATGCACCCTGATTGTTGTCCTCTCCTGGGTGTCGTTCTGGATCAATAAGGATGCAGTACCTGCCAGGACATCATTAGGTAAAAAAAAAAAGAAGAAAGAAAGAAATCAGTTTAAAGTAGACCTATTTTGCTTTTGTGCTTTCTGCCTTTCCTTTAGTGTGTTATATAGTTTTTTGTGCATGTAAAAGGTCGTTACAAAGCCAAAAGTTCACGCCAAAGGGAGTTACTCTCCCCAACAGAAACACTGCACCTGGACTGCCTGAAACGCCTTGATTGAAGTCCCGCCTTTTCTTCCGTAACGTGGCGATGTCACTGAGTACGACATTTGCATAATACCTGCCTAGCACCTAGTTGGGCACACCCTAAAACAAAGCTAGTTAGAGTGGAGCTGGAGCGTATGAAGAGTTTGGTTTGGTTGACCAATCACAACAGAGTGGGCCAGCTAACCAATCAGCAGCCGGTATGAGAAAAGTTAAGCATTTTTTGAACATTAAAGCATGTAAACATGATCTAGTAGTAACCCAAAATACAAGTATGCACCTGAAAATAAGCAAAATAGGTTATTTTTTTAAAAAAAAAAAGTAAAAAGTCAGTTAGCAGTAATAAATTGAAAAAAAATATTTTACATTCATTTTCTTTTAGACCCCATATCCCTCTCTTCTGTAACTGCTCACGAAGCCTCAACAGTGCCTTTGCTCTGGTTCATTTTTATAATCCGTCCACCTAGCCCCAACACACACATGCTGCAGTTAAACCAGTGAGGTTCATTAGCCACCCTGGCCCTAATTACTCTCTGCTATGAAACACATCAAGAACCCTGTGGTGGTCACACACCACCTCCAACTGAAAAGCAGTCGGCTTAAGCTTCCTCTTTCCTGTCATTCTCTCCTTTCCTTTTTGTCTTCTCCTTCACCATCCTTCCTCCTCCTCCTCTTTTTCCCCCTCTGAGACAGGGCAGCTGCTTAGGAATCTAGTCCATCTTGATTAGAGGAGCCTATCTTGGCACATATGTTTTCATGCATGCCTTAATGAGGCATTAATTATGCAATACAGCAGGGAAGTTGCAGAGATGCAGCCTCAGCACAAAAAGAATGCAGGTGGCCTCTTCGCTGAATGCAATGAGAAAAAACGAGGGCAAGAGTGAGGATTTCAAGGAAATTTGTCAGCTTTTGAACTTGCCCTTGGCGTCCACTGGACATCCTCAGAAGTTCACTCGTGATGCAGTTACGTACATATTCCTTAGTCAGCTTTCCTTCGGGCCCCTTAAGGCTCTAAGTCCTGACCTCAAGTCGACGTGATGTGATCATTAGCGAGCATAACTGAATGTAAAACAATCCCCCGCGGGCAGAAACCCTCATTCCACCTCACTATCATCGTTACTTTGTCCATCATTAATCTCTCTAAAAATAGGTTGTTTTGTTTTCCCCCTGCTTATGCAGCTCTAGACATGATTTGCAGTCGAAATAATAACACTATTAATTCCCTGCTAAAATTGTACCGAGAGTCAAATATCTTAATTTCCTTTGAAAGATGATGCGGGGAGGTACAGGAAGCCAGGTGGTTAGGAAGCGGATTAATGCAGATGACATAATTCTTAATCCTTCAATGCCGTCCGGAAATATATCAATTCACTCGCAATGTTAATCTTGACGTGGTCTGATGTTTTTCAGTACACTTTAAATTTAGACATAAATCATCTCGCATACACAAAACAAGTTCCCTTACAAGTATGGTCTATTTAAGGGAAGGAGGCACTCTTGTGTTTGTTGGTGTTTGAGGGGTTGTGATGCTGCTGTTGGTAATCTGTTGTATCAGTGTACTTATAAACGCATTTCCTCATCATGTGCCATCAGCCCGCCTCCATCTACAGTACATCATCGTTAGAGACAGACAGAGCTAGTAAAAGGGGAGAGGGTTAACCAGATGGTGGATAAAGGAATGTTGTATATCAGTGTGGTGGTCGATGGCAGCTAAACCGTAAACCAGTAAAGTGTGTGGATCAAGGGGACAGTAAAACAGCTGCTCACTCCATCCTCATGGGCGACTAGCTGCAAGAGCTTGCAATTAAAGAGTCAACATTAATCCTCTCTTATATATATATAGATAGACAGATATATAGAGGCCATTTTCAAAGGGGTCCCTTGACCTCTGATTTTTAAAGCTTGAGTGAAGATACTGGTATCATATCAAACTAGACCTAAACTAAACCTAAGGAATCCATTGGTAACAACCATGTCATACTAGGTTGTCATGAAGGGGACTAAATAACGCTCCAAACTTGCGCTAAAGTTTGGCGAAGAAAAACGGTAATGGCCATTTTCAAAGGGGTCCCTTGACCTCTGACCTCAAGATATGTGAATTAAAATGGGTTCTATGGGTACCCACGAGTTTCCCCTTTACAGACATGCCCGCAGTTTTGGGAAAGTCATAGTCAAGTCAGCACACTGACACACTGACAGCTGTTGTTGCCTGTTGGGCCTCAGTTTTGCCATGTTATGATTTGAGCATATTTTTTATGCTAAATGCAGTACCTGTGGGGGTTTCTGGACAATATTTGTCATTTTTGTATATAGACTTAGATATATAGAAGTGTATATAAAGTAATTAATTTATTAATTTAATTAATTTAAAATAATTAATAATTTATTTTTTGTAGTTAGAATTGTTTTGATCTTAACTTTCTGTTGTCACAGTTTTGTAAGGGGATTTTGTAAGTTATCGTCGAAAAAAAGAATAGAATAGAGAATAGAGAAGAAAAGAGAATATCCTATTGGTGACAAATGCAATCATTTCTTATTAATTATTTTATACTTTGAGCATCATGCACATCATGTTCAACTTCATGACAGATTTAAGAACATGTTAAATGCTGCAAGATGCTTGTATTCATGTTATAGCTATCACTGTGTTGCCTTTTTTCAATATTATAATGTACAGTATGGCAAACTACTGTTAACAATAGATACTTTAAGACACAATATAAGAAATGCAGCATAACATTTTTATGACCATATATAATAAAATTATAGGGCATGTTTTAGATGAAACGGTAATGCAGAATGTGAAAATGACACATACCTTTGAACTCGATGTGGGAGTGCAAAAAGTACAATCATGCACGGATCTCATCTTGTCTGTTCTCTCCGATCTCATTACCAGGCATCACTACTGTGCTGACCATGACCACGCTGAGTACTATTGCCAGGAAATCCCTTCCAAAGGTTTCCTATGTGACCGCCATGGACCTGTTTGTGTCCGTCTGCTTCATCTTCGTCTTCGCCGCCCTTATAGAGTATGGCACGCTGCACTACTTTGTCAGCAACAGGAAGCCGAGCGCCAAAAAGGACAAGAAGAAGAAAAACCCGGTGAGTGTCTCTTTAAATCTAATTGAAGTGGTGATTTTTTTTTTATTTATTTTTTTTAGATGACACTTTCTTGACGTTTCAATTTCTGACCAAGAAAAGTTGTTCAATTTCACATTTGATTTATGTTCTATACCTCTGTGTAATATCTTTACAGTGTTTACAGTATCCTTTATTTAGGTGAAATGTCAAGTTCTCCTCACACGCTCTCTGCCCCTCCCCCACTGTATTACAGTAAAGGGATTAAGCCTTGGAAAAAAAAGCTAAACACTCCTCTCCTAAGGGAGCATCAATTCCCCGAGACCACCACACAAATTACTCAATGAACGAGGCGTGCAGCTCCAACCTTTCCCTAATCCGCCACATATCTGTTACAGTTGTAATTTAGAGCCGTGTCACATGACAGGAGAGTTGGAGTCATGTGATGTGAGCCTTAAATCCCTCAAGAGATCATGGCAGCCCGTTTGAAGGGCCATGATATATACAAGTACTTATGGAGTCGAGAATGTTTGCCCTCGACAGCGAGACTAGCACTTCTCCATAATCAGCTAGAGATGGCTTATGGTTCTAGAAATAAAGGGCTGCACACTATATCGTTTTTTAATCGTTATCGCAATGTCAACTTGCACAATAAGCGCATCCCGAAAGACTGTAATATTGCACTGAGGGATTTTCTGAGTTAATTGAAAGAGAGTAGAAAACTGCACTTTAAAATGTTATTATCATTCTTTTTTTTTGTTTTATTGGTGCCCTATGTGTTCAGTTCAATTTGTTAAATTAAAGTATGTTGGAAATCATTTCCTTTCATTTTTTTAATTAAACAAGTAATTTGATATATTTTAGCAACAAACTGAAAGAAGCAGAAAGGCAGAACTGAGTACACTTTAATATCTGTTTATTTATTATATAAGTTGTATTGTTATTGCGATATTCAACAGCGTAAACGCACATATTCCTCATATGTGCAGCCCTACTATAATGAAGATTTTCATGAAAATTAGTTCAAAAGTACTACTTGATGTCTACTTAGTGGAAAAAGTTTATATTTTAATTAGAGTTGTCAAAGTTAACGCGATAATAACACATCAACGCAAATTTGTTTTAACGCATTAACGCAGACGATCTTACAGAGGTTGTAGCGGGCTCATTTTTAAAGCTTGAGTAAAGATTCTGGTATCATATCAAACTAGAACTAAATTGACTAAACTAAACCTAAGGAATACATCGGTACCAACCGTGTCATACTAGCTTGTCATGAAGGAGGCTAAATAACGCTACAAACTTGCGCTTTCTAGACAATATTTGTCATTGTTTTGTGTTGTTAATTAATTTCCAATAAGAAATATATACATACGTTTGCATAAAGCAAGCATATTTGAGTATTAATACTTGACAAATCTCCCTTTAAGGTACATTTTGAACAGATAAAAAATGTGTGATTAATTTGCAATTAATCACAATTAACTATTTGAATCGATTGACAGCCCTAATTTTAATGCATTTTTTAAAGTTGCAATACTTTTTCTAAAGGGTTGTAGGTAACTGAAATCCATCTTTGAAGTCATGGCATTTTTGGGGGGGGAATTGGACTTGAAAGATATTAAATCTTAAACCTCTACAGTAAGTACACTGTGCTCGGGTGAACAGGAGTATTGAACTGGAACTTTGGGGAAAGTGGGGCGCTCCACTTTCAGCCTCTGTAACTAAGGTTTTGCACATGGTCCAACTGTCTCGTGGATGGCTGAATGACTAATGAAGTGGAAGGTGTAATGCCAGTTTGCCATCTCAGAGGGGCTTTTCTAGGTTCTCTGCATGACTTGCCAAGACACGGGAAGGAGGAAGTGTGTAAGAAAAGGAGGTCTTTTACTGAAATTCCTTTGATATTCATGAATTGTTAAAAAGAATAGGAAATCGAGGAATTGTAAATAAAGGAATTCAAAAGTTTCTCTTACTACTTGTGAGCTGTTTTGGTTCCACGTGATCTTCCTAAAAAGCAGAGGGATTTTCAGCTATTATCACAGGGAGTATTTGATCTCTGCATTACAGATGGTGTTTACTTAATCTCTCCAGTTTTGCACCTGTAATATTTTTCCTAAGGTGATGCTGGCGTAAGAGTCATGTGAGATACACGTATCCCACCATGCATCTCCCCTTGTGTCTGTTCGTAACATGTATTGTATGTCTCTCTACAAGTATCTTCTCTTCCCATTTTGAGTTAGACAGTAGAGTGATTTTCATACATTATCTTGTGTTTATTTTTATTTTTATTGATGTTTTCTGTTTACATGTATTCTTTGTTTTTTTTGTTACTCTCTTTCAATTCCACATTCTCTTTGTTTCCTGTCTGGACAAAAGCTCCTCCGGCTCTTTTCCTCAAAGGTATATTGCCTGTGTCTGACTGCATGTGTCTGCTGCATTTTGGCTCTTTGAGCCCCCAGCACCTCACTGCTTTACTGTCTGTTCTACAGCAGATATGCCTCTCTCTGTTCCCTCTTTATCTACCTGCATTCTTACTGTACTCCTCCTCAGTTACTAAATAGGTATCCGAGATAACATTAAAAGGAGCGCTCTGCAGTGCACAGTGCGGAGGCAGCCAGCCAGACGTACTTATGCAGTTTAAAAAAAAAAAAAATTAAATAAGCATCCCAAACATCCCAGTGTCCAGAGGAATGTAATAGTCCCGGCCCAGCGTGGACTCATTCTGGCTCCCTCTGTCCTGTTTCACTCTTTGTTGTTGTTGTAACCACAGTGAACTAGCAGCTGCTGCATTAGCTTCCTGTTTCTTTCCCTCCTCCTGCCAGTAAATCTATACCTGTGTGTTTGTTGGGCTTCTCAACCTGACGCTTCCTACAGAGTCAGCAGAGCCTTAACAGACTGAAACAGACAACCCCTGCACTGTGTTAAGTCTAATTAGAGTTGGAGGTCCATTCAGAAGATTAACACATGCTAATCTTTAAACACTCAAAAAAGCATGCCATGGTGGGTGGGAGCTAGTAAAGTGCTAAATTTAACCCAACACACACACACACAGTCAAGACAAGATGATCTGCTTTTTCACATCAATATTTTACTGGGAGGAATATTTTTAAGGTCAGATCAGTTAGATCTTCAGCCTACACTAGTCTAAATGTACCGCTGGAAAAATCCACCTTTATTTTTTACCATCAAATATTCAACTGATAACTAAAGGGATCCTCCAGCAATGATCCTGAATGTTTCCGCCTTTTGTCTTCTCTGAGAGGTTGTCTACTTTCAGCCAGTTAAAGTTGCCAATGCCACTGTGTTGTTTCTTTGTTGTTGTTTTTTTTTATTTTATTTTGCTAACACCGCCACAGCACAGCCCAGCTTGACCAGGCCAGGCGGCAGGATGCTGTTAGTGCTCCTTCTGCTTGAGCTTCCACTGCGCTTTTCTCCAGTGCAACCAAAATCCCCTTTGAGAACCGAGTCATAACCTGTTCATTGCCTCAACATACTGTCCATCAAATAAGGACAACAAATGCTGAAACTAACCCGTATGTTGTTTTGTTTGTGGTTATGTATCGTTTTCAAAGGGACCGCAGGTTTTTTGCACTAGTGCTGGGCAAGACGAGAAGTTTTAGGGAATGAACAGTTCAATCAAGTTTAAGCATTTTAAGCTTGTTTGAGAATGCATGCTTACAGCAGATAATGTTATTTTCAAACTAAAACCGCAATGACCTATTTTTATTTTTTATTTATTTTTTATTTTTTGCAGCAAGCATGCCTATTGTTGATACATAAAAATGGGGCCAAAAACATTCCTGAAAAAAAGTATTTACTGTTTTGTGATGTTTGTTGTAATTAAAAAAGAACTGATTAAGACAGAGCATAAATACATGCTGTAAAACATATTTGGAGTGCTACAGTCATTTATAGATTATTGTTACTATGTCATAAAGAACAACCTAAATGACCACTTTTTTTGAGGGAAAGTAGTAATGTGACATTCTTAAAAGTTGAACTTTGGAATATGCTCGACTGTCTTTTATAAATGATGAGCTTGACACCCTAGTTTATCAGCAAGGTCAAGGAACCTCTGCCAAAGAGGGAAAGGGGGCATTTAATCTGCCAAAGAGCCAGAATTCCAATTTGTCCAAAGGTGGCATGGTATTTCAAGATAAAAGCTGAGGAAAACAGTCTGTTTGAATACTAATTGTCTCCCTTTAGAATGGCAGGGCCACAGACTCACTGATGTCCTATTTTAGGAGTCTTCACAATTAAAAGGCATGTGCCCTCCAGTGGTGAGCACAGTTTAAAAAGGAGGTTTATTTTAACCCATTTAGTGACAGAAAGAGTGGGCTGGAGAAGCATTGAGCCGTGTGCTGCACATCTGCCAACACATGCGCCTCCCTGAGCATAGCTTTATGATGCATCATAAGCCAGTTACAACAGATCTTATGAATGCATTATGCTCACAACATCCAGGTCCAAATGATGACATTTTGTTGAGTCACAGGGCATTTAGACATTTAAACAAGAATCAGTTAAAACCGAGTATATGGCTGGACCGTGTATGGTCAGACTGTGAATTTGTGGCTAAATCGTTATACAAATAGTCAGTGGTCATGTCTATAATGTTAATTCTCAGCACTACATGTCCACCAGGTCCAGCGAGGACAAGTGGTGATGTAAAATGTGCTTGATTGGTCCCTGGTTTTCTGCTTGCCGTTTGCACCAGAAAACAACGTGGAGGCCTGCTTGTAAACTTTCTGTTATTCCGTCTAAATTTTAGAACTAGATCGCCTAGTTTGACAGTTTGGTCCAATCGTTTAACTTCATCACTCAGTCAGTCACTCAGTGACAGACTTTTGTAGGGCTGACCCTCTGCGGTCCAGCCAAAAACTGTTCAGAACAACTGATGTCGCCAACACGTGCCTTTTAGTGCACGTTAGTCCCCCACTTGCTAGCTCACGGCTGCCGCTCTGCACCGTAGTCAGACTGCAGTTACAGCTGATAACCCAGTCCCGACCAACAACACCATTGTGGAAGCGAGCTAGCCGCTGGCTCAGCCTTTGCCAAGTTGAGAGCCATGTGGAAGCAATAGAAATGCTCCAAATTTCGTATTGAGCACCTTTAAATGTTGTGCAGCAGCAGTAGCATAATCAGAATAATAAATGCAGGGGCATTGCCCAGCACTAGCTTTATATAGCTGCTAAATAAAGCAATATGGACTACTGTACTATAAATATTATGACTACCTCAGCCGCCAGTTATTCCCCAGCACAAAGGTGTAATTTGCATCATGCGTTCCACGGGGACGACTGACCCCTTTGTCACCGTAAGCCTCAATAATTACAACTACAGGTGGTAGTTATGGCTCAATTTGTATTTTCGTGACATTGAAAGGGTCCATTTGCAAAATTGAAGGTGCAAATTACATTTAGCCGACTAATGACATAAATTGAAGCGGGAGACAGGAAATGGCAGCTCAAATTAGGTCCCCTGTTATGTCAGTGGGGTCTTGATTGCGGCACCCTGGGGGCTCTGACAGCTAACTGTGTCATTTTGTCCTGTTAAAAGCAGACACCCACGGTAGACATCCGTCCACGCTCGGCCACAGCCATTCAGATGAACAACGCCACGCACATGCAGGAGCGAGACGAAGAGTACGGTTACGAGTGTCTGGACGGGAAGGACTGCACCAGCTTCTTCTGCTGTTTCGAAGACTGCCGCTCCGGAGCCTGGCGGCACGGCAGGTTGCACATCCGCATCGCCAAGATAGACTCTTATGCGCGCATCTTCTTCCCCACTGCGTTTGGTCTCTTCAACCTGGTCTACTGGGTCTCCTATCTCTATCTCTAGGCCTGGGTGTGTACCCAGCCTTATCATACAGCTCATTACATTCTACATATGCTCTGTGCCAGCAAGGGACATTTAGAAGGAGGGGACCCACTGAAATACCCACCGATTCGATTTAAAGAATTTCCTTTAATCCCTTAGTTTTAATCTCTTTGAATTTTAGTAATTCTATTTGATAACTTTGACAGACATTGCAAATGTTGTAGCACTACATTTAACCGGTATGAGGAGGTTTGTAGATGTGTTTTGAGAACATTGATTGTGTGAGCAATTAAGAGGAATCATAAGTTTTGTTTTCATGATTTAGTTTTGGACTTTTTATTTGGAATTTCATCTCCATTTCTTCTCAATGGGATTTTTCCTAATTACTTTATTTTTAGACAAACACATTCCTTCCATTGAAAGCAATTCAAATATATAGCAATTCAGATCACAGCAAACCCCTATCAGAAATATCTAAATGACATTAATTATGTCTTATTATTTTGTTTTCACTTGTATTTTTCACTTAACATACTAAAACACACAATCTGAAGCACTTTAACAGAGCTGTGTTAGACAGTGATGCTAATTTATTTTTTAATTTATTTAGCTTTAAGTTTTGGCACAACTAAACATTGCATTTTTCATGTGTGGTCGGAGAGAGATGATGCTGTTTATGGACAAACTGTACAGACACTGTATATATTTTACTATTACATAGTGGTTTACATTTATTGCATGCACCTTTCAGGCCAAAAATCAACATCTTTTATGGTCTTCTATTGTTGGCTATGGAAACATTTAAAAAAAAAAGTGCACTGTTGATTAGCATTCAAGATTTAATTATACTATTTTCTAGGAAAATTGGAAAATGAAATGATAAAAATGTGCCCGGTTTATTCTTTTTAAGTTGAGGATATCATCTTTGCATACAGGTGGGAGGATCGGCCCGGAATTTCAGGCCAGATTAAACTGGTTTAATCATTTTCCTCACAGCTATTAGCTTACAGTATAGACAACACTGACCTCTCATCCTCTCCTCCATTTGCTGTTAAAAGTGTGCATTTGCATAATGACACACAGCTGTTGTATTTTGGTTATGCAAGCTTTTACAAGAGAAACCGTACTAAAACAAGTTAGGTTTTCTTATAAAAACGAATCATTTTTTGCCCTTTACATTAGCAGAGTGATCACTTCAACGGCGTAACCAGCGGGCGAGTTTCAAATAGAGGAATTCAAACTAATCTACATTAATGTGAATGTCAATACAGACAGCTTTTGGGTATTTTGGAATCCCTGCAGTGGGACAGGGTTCATCCTAATGTGTCATTCTTCTAAGATGAGCAACAAAACAAAAAAAAAAAACTGATATTAAATAATCTTAAGAGCTTCATTCAAAAGCATCTGCTTGTGTCGAGAAGAGATGTGTGGGCCTTATTATCAAGCATCTCACTTTCTGTCTCTTTAAGGAGAAACACATTGGGAATGTAAATTATTACATTGTGAGGAAATTGGTTCACTGGCTGGGCGGAAATTCATTCTTATCTTTAATTTGTTTTGACTTTTTTTCCATCGAAATTAGCTTTGTATGGCGCAATGTGTGAAGAGAGCGGAGAACACAGCGAAAGCATCTGAATTGTAAATGTTGTGTATGATAACATGTAACGCACATGAATTACAACCCCTTACAGATTACAATTTTGATAGACACAGGGATGCAACAAATGGAGACAGTGCTTCAGTAGGATTTGTAAACTCACAAGGGATGGGTGTAAATCACATTGTTTATGTACATAAATTATGAACGGAAGAAAACACTCGTCGAGCCCTTGGGATTTTGTAAAAGGGTATATATTTTGTAATTTCAGCATTGTTACAGTATATTATCATACAGTATATTAGACTTATTGTATTATGCTGGACTGACCATGTAGAATACTTTGGGGTAATGGGGTATTTATTTATTTATTCATTGATGGTATTTATTTATTTATTTTATTGAAAAAAAATATTTTATGTTCATATAGCCCCTGAAAAGAAACACAGAATGCTGTCATTTATATCAAAGATACATTTTTGTTTGATGTGTCAATGGAGCTTGAGCTTATTTATCTTGTGTTTTCTATGTTGTGATCGATGTACACTACTCTCACAAAGGCCTGTCAAACTGTTATATCTGTTGAATTAGTGAGTTGCAACATTACCTGTTGTGCAGCTTCTGAGTAGTAGACTTGAATATTTTCAGGGGGGAAGAAAAAAAACAGAAAAAACAGTTCCCAAGCCACCAGAAGAAGAACATTTGCTTGTCTAAGTGACTATTGATTATCTCCACTTTTTCCACCTCCACAAGGGATTTCTTTGGTCTTGATATTTCCATCTTTAATAAAGCATTAGTGATGATACTAGCATATGCATTTACCAGATTATCTCATATTTCCTGAAGTTCTTTCCCTTTTGTATTTAATGGTGGTCCTGTTGTGTTCCGAAGCTGCCACTTAGTCGTCTGTCTTCAGTGTGCACATACTCTATCTCTCGCATCTTTAGGGACGTACGTGTGTCAATAGCATTTTAGACCGGTCATCATCAGTGTTCTGTAGTTTAAAGAAGTGTAAAAGAGTGATCGCATCTTATAAAGTGCCAAACTGACACACATGCAATAGAGAATATCAAACTATTATATCATTTGTGAATCCACTTTTACTGCCTTGAAGAAAAAAACATATGCTAAAAGTGAGTGTTTTCTTGTAGGAAATGCTATGCAGCAAAAGTTGGCCACACCGATATTCCCTCAGACATTGTTTTTTTGTATATTTCTTTGTTTGTTTTTGTGTTTTGGTACAGAACCAATAGCATGAGGACAATTGTTCGAATGTAGACCAGACCAACAAAACAAATCATTGTATCAGGGTGAACAGGAAGACATTTCTGATTCAGACTGAATCTGACTTTATCAGTACGCTGGGTTTGTAAATAACCGAGCATGTCTTGTGAACAACAGCGGTGCAAAAAACAAACATCCTTTATGGTATTTTATTTTTTCCATGACGGTAAAAGCTTGTTGATTATATTTTTTGTGCACTCTACTGTAAATGCAGAGCTATAAAGGTGTATGGAAGATACTGTTTGTATTCAGTAGTGTGCATGTTGGATATGTTTCAGAGTTGGGACTTATTCAGTCATTGGTTTCATCTGGTCTCAGTCCTTTGCCTGCATTGACATGGACTTTTATTACACTGTACCTATTTTTGACAATTTTCTTTATTTTGGGACCCACAAGTGAGACACAAATGTGAACCGCACATGTAGATATTTTCTATTGTTATGTATTTTGTCAAGCTGCAGAAAACAAAATAATACGCACTGGAATTACAGAGCTCAAAGGTATCCAAGAACAAAATAAATTTCATATGATCCTCATACATACATTACATTATGTTAGTTGTTTGCCATCTATGTATATTTGAGTATTGTATAAAAGGGGCACTGATCAATTCTGTTAGGGTCTGCATAATATACTATACATGTACTGAAAAAAAAACCTTTTCATAAGGGAATTGCACATAGCTGTGGAATTTTACAATAAAATGGTTGCATTTATCGGTGTGCATAGGTTCATCATTATTATGTATTACCGTATGTGTGCTATTGTTAGTCGTTGTGGTAATAATATTGTCATTCTATATTGTTACAGATATGTGACATTATGCACAGACAAGCAAGTCCTGCATTCATAGTCATGCTTAGGTAGAAGTATTATCAGCATTATCTCCTTGAAGTGCTATATTCTTATTATATATATGATTATGAGATTGTTACTGATTCATCAATGTGTAAGCAGCATTTTACTCTTTTGTTTTACTGGTCGAGGTGGAATTGTTTTGAACTATTTTACATTTGTCATTTGGCTCCCAACCTGGGGGTCAGGCCCCTTCCAAAGGGTCATGAAGAGTCATGAGATGATTAATGTTCTTTTTTTTTTTGTGAAATATTGCATAATTTTCCCTCTTTGGGCCTAGAATAGTTATTTAAAGGAAACAATGTGAGAAGTTTAGCAGCGATGTTGAAAATGTTCCTTTCCACAACTTTTTTGACAACTTGTCAGGAGCTCAGATTGCTTCGCAGCACACATCTCCTGCACAATTAGACTAAAACATCAGAGTTTGTGGGCAAAACCGGCTGATTGTGGAGCAATGTGACTATACATTTCAGCTAATTGGGAAAAAAAAATGTGACAGACGCAGATGCTACCAGGTAGTTCTAAATTGGTTTGACCGGCAATTCAGGAGTTGAAGCCATAGACGGAGGTTGATCATATCAACCTGTCAAGAGTCTAGCACTGCAGTGTGTGAGAGGTTGATGCTAATAGACGATAGATAGAATATTGAGAGTATAGAAGCTATAATTTTGGAGCTACATAATTGTATAAGCACCACAATGTAGTAATAAATAGTAAAGTACAGTAATCACTGACTTCCGAAAGGCAAACAACTTGTGATATACTAAAACAAAAGTCCTCCTCTTCGGTCAGAACAGCACTGGTAAGGACACATTAGTTAAAGAGGACCTAATATGGTTTTGTGCTTTTCCCCTTTCCTTTAGTGTGTTATATAGTTTTTTGTGCATGTAAAGGTTCTGCAAAGTTACAAAGCCCAAAGTCCACACCAACGGGAGTTACTCTCCCCCAAAGAAACATTGCACCTGAACTGCCTGAAACGCCTTGCTTCTTCTGTAACGTGGTGATGTCACCAAGTAACACACTTTGCAGTGGCTAGTTTGGCATGCACTCAAACAAAGCCAGTTAGAGCGGAGCTGAAGCCGAGTCCAATGAGTTTGGTTTGGTTGACCAATCACAGCAGCGGGTCAGCTGACCAATCAGAGCAGACTGGGCTTTTCGAGAGGGCGGGGCCAGAGCTCAAACGGAGCGTTTCAGACAGAGGGTGAAAACAGGTGCTGCAGCACAACCGGTACGAGAAAAATGAATATTTTTTTGAACATTAAATCATGTAAACATGTTCTAGCAGAAACTCACAATACAAGTAGGCACCTGGAAATAAGCATAATTGGTCCTCTTTAATTTGATCCAGTCAGGTAGTCAGGTGTTTGAACAAGTTGTAATTAAAGTAGACTGCGATAAACACATTTATCCAGTTTTATTGTCATTTGATAAACCGTCAAGGAGTCACTTTAATTACATGTTACAAATTACAACTGACATTGAGGCATTTTAAAAATCTACGTCTGCAAATTGTCCAGAAAGGATTGATGGAAATCATTATTTTCCCCCTTGTGGAAGCAAAACACATTTAATAGTCCCGCCCTCCCCTGCGTCAGTTGGCCAAATTTACACTTCAGCACTTGTCACTCATCTTGATGAGCTGTCAACATTGAAACTTTTTCTGAGGCTGAGGTAACCAGCATCCATACAGCCACCACCGGTTTTGAGGAAGCAGATGGTGGATGTTATATGGAATGGCAATATGTATTGAACCTACAGTGTAATAATCAGACTCGTGTGTATTTTTATTGCCAACTTATGAAGCATAATTGCAAACCATGTGTCACTGAGTAATCTGATATTATTCATAAACAAAAGTAATTTTAGTACTAACCTGCTTTTAGGGAAACAGCTAAGGACATTAGTTTAGGCATGGCTTACTCTACCAGAAGAATGTTTTCATTTAATAGGACAGTTTTTACGGAGGAATAGCACAGCCTGTTCTAGTCTCGTCCAGTGACTCTCTTCCTTCCAGGAAAGTGCACTTGAAACAGAGCGGCAGTTGGCTGATGGAACCCTGCGCTGGCACCTCTCCCTCCACTGGGCAGTGTGGCAGCTGCAAAGGACAGCCATGTGAATCCCTCTGATTATTACACAACCGTCTGCAATGTACCACAGCACCGTGCCGTCACAGCCCTTTCATCAGCTGAGGTGCAGGCTCTTCAGCGAGTACAGAGCTGGGAGTGCAGGGACTCCTGCATGAATAATGTAGTCTGCACATGGCTCACTTTTTAGGACTTCACCCTCATGCTTTCATCACTGTGCACAGTGAGATATCCAGAATATGAATATACCGACTCCCATTTTCATGCCTCTGCGCCGGCGACTGCAGTGAATAATGTTTTCGGGTCGTCCATGCATTCATCCCATTCTCATGAACGTGATATCTCAGGAACGCTTTAGAGAATTTCTCCAAATTTGGCACAAACGTCCACTTGGAGGCAAGCATGAACTGATTAGAATTTGGTGGTCAAAGGTCACTGTGACCTCGCAAAACATGTTTTTGGCCATAACTCAAGAATTTGTATGCTAATTATGACAAAATTTCACACAAATGTCCGATACGATAAAATTATGAAGTGATGACATTTTAAATCCAAAAGGTCTAAGGTCAACTTCACTGCGGCATCATAATGTTCTGCATAATGTTTGTGGGGCGGCTGTGGCTCGGAGGTAGAGCGGGTTGCCCACCAATCGGAAGGTCGGCAGTTCGATCCACATGTCAAAGTCTCCTTGAGCAAGATACTTAACCCCAAATTGCTCCCGAAGGCTGTGCAATCGGTGTGTGAATAGAGTATTTAGATTAGATCCTGATGGGCAGGTTGGCAGCCTCTGCCATCAGTTTGGGAATGGGTGAATGCTGACACGTAGTGTGAAGCGTTTTGAGTGTTCGGAAGACTAGAAAGGCGGGCGCTATATTGATATAAGTATTTTAGATAGAAGTATTTTCAGATACTGAATTGAAACTGTGGTGATTGTATAGATCTTCTCTGCTGCCGGGTGTGTGAAGCATCCATGTTTTAGAATATGTAGCTTCTTTGCAGCAATATCCATATTTGAAGCATTGTCTACTCACTACCTATCTCACTCACAGATCACACTTCATCTCCCTATGCAACCCTCCTCTGTCACATCCAGTCACACAAGGTGTTCCCCAAGGTTCCGTACTCGGCCCACTCCTCTTCATCATCTACATCCTCTCTCTTTGGCAGATTGTCCGCAATTTCAACCTGGACTTCCACTGCTATGCCAACAACACCCGAATATACCTCTGAACCAAAACCCCCCACAACCCACCCCTCTCCCACATTGACTCCTGCCTGTTTGCAATAAAAGCCTGGATACAAAAATCTTCAAACTTAACAGTGACATAACTGAACTCCTCCTCATGACCTCCAAGTGCACCCTCAGCAAAATCCCATACTCACCACTGATGGCCCCACTGTCTCCCCTTCCTCCCAGGCATGCAACCCTAGCGTGATCCTTGACCCCCACCCTCTCCTTCATCCCCCATATCCACCAAATTGTTAAATCCTCCTATCACCTTTGCAATATTGCTAAGATCTGGACCTTTCTCGCACACACTGCTGCTGAAACACTGATCCACATCTGTATTTCTTCCCATCTTGATTATTGCAACTCACTCCTCTATGGCATCAGAGCTACCTCCATCAATAGACTCAAACTGGTACAAAACGCATCCACCAGACTTCTAATCCACACCAAATCTTGACACTACATCACCCCAGTTCCAAAAGACCCCCTCTGGCTTCCTGTTTCCGGATCAACTGCAAAATCCTGGTCTTCACCTACAAAGCCCTTCACCCTCTCACCCTGCCAAACCCTCTCTGTTCCTCAGATCCACCTCAACCTGTTTGTCTCACCACCCCTCCTTAGTGTAAAGCGATTCTGAGTTCTTGAAAATCACTATACAAATTTAATGTATTATTGTTGATGTCACCACCAATGGCGTAAATATTGATGGTGCAATCGGTGCACCTGCACAGGGCCCCAGAAGATGTCAGGGGCCCATGCAGGAGAGCGATTTTTTGCCAATTTTCTATTGTTACGACCTAGAGGTTGTATTAACATTTACCTCTGTAGCCTATTTGTGTATGTGCTCTAATGTGCTCTGTGTCTGTGTGGATCTCTTTTCTCTCTCTGCTGTGGTGCCTGTGTCTGATGGACTGCAAGGCAGATTGGTTGATTGGCTGCAGGTGAGATTGGTTGATTGGCTGAGTGGATGATTGATTGTGTGTGGATTGGTTCCAGCCTTCAAGTGAGAGTTTTAAAAGGCTGTTTTCTCTCCACTTCCAGCGAGACTGCCAGCAAGGACACACCGTGTTTTTGTATAGCCCTCTTTTCTCCAATTTTTTGGTTAGGAGTTAGGTTAATAACTTGTCTTTTGTTTGCTTATTTTGGTGTAGTTAAGTTTAGGTTGTTTTGCTTTAGCTTCATTTTGTTTATTGTTTTGCTGTTAGCCCACTCTGAAGGTGCATGTTTGAAATAACCCTTTAAAAAGGGCTGCTAATTCCTTTGGTACTTGCTGGTGGTTCTTGAAAGCTGTAAAGAGAGGAGTCTCATTTTCATGTTGCGCCATTGTTTCCCCGAGGCCAGGTCATAACACTATTGTAAGTGGGCCCTCTCGCACATTGACTGTTGTCTTCTTGAGCAGAGTTGTTAATGACTTTGGTGAGCGCAAGGCCCGTAGGTTGAACTTCTAATGGGTGAGTACAAGTTTTTGTTTTTTATTATGGAGTGGTATCAGGGATTTAAATCTATAGCAATGTGATTGTTTCCACACATATGTTGGAAAATGTGCACCTACTATAATCTGTGTCCATGATAACATTGTACCGCTGACTCCACGGCAGGCTTTGAAATTACCGTTGATAAATTTGACGCTCTATTTTTTCGACATACTATACTTTGACATTGTTAAACTTTTTTTGACATTCTAAACTATGACTTTTTTTCGACATACTATACTATGATTTTTTTTTTTACTTTTTCGACATGCTATACTATGACTTTTTTTTCGACAAACTATACTATGACTTTTTTTCGACATACTATACTATGACTTTTTTTACTTTTTCGACATGCTATACTATGACTTTTTTTTTCGACATACTATACTATGAATTTTTTTTTTACTTTTTTGACATGCTATACTATGACTTTTTTTTTCGACAAACTATACTATGACTTTTTTTACTTTTTTAAACATACTATA
>CAKAKR010062040.1:2330-35166 GCA_916700685.1 Adelosebastes latens | reverse complement strand
CTGCAGCCCAACAGGCAACAACAGCTGTCAGTGTGTCAGTGTGCTGACTTGACTATGACTTGCTCCCAAACTGCATGTGATTATCATAAAGTGGGCATGTCTGTAAAGGGGAGACTCGTGGGTACCCATAGAACCCATTTACATTCACATATCTTGAGGTCAGAGGTCAAGGGACCCCTTTGAAAATGGCCAAGCCAGTTTTTCCTTTGCACAAACATATCGGCACTCAAATGTGTGTAAATGTGCTCGAGTGTGCGTATATTCTGTTCTTACCTAAGAACAAATCCCAAATAAGAAAACATTGGTGAATGAGGCCTATTATCTACAATGTGGTGAGGACTGCAGTCTGGAAATAAACAAAGAGAAGCACAACAACAAACTAAAATGCTGCACTTGAGCAGTGTGTTGCCTGAGAATGGTTTCAATGGAGGACAAAGCCTGTATCACCATCAAATATTTGCTCACCGGGATGGTATGGCACTCGATAGTGCAGGGGGCCGCGCCGCACTGTAAAGTATCCACCTTTCCCTCCTCTGACATAATCTCCAAGAATGGAAAACCAAACAAGGCCGCCGTACAATAGCCTGCCGTGTCAACTCCACGCTCCACAGTGGAACAACAACTTCAACAGGTGGTGGAGGTGCTTGTTTGAGGAGGACAGATTCAGAGTGGGGGAGTTGGAGGAGGCATGTGCGATTGTTTTGACTCATCTCCAGAAAAATCATTAGTCACAAGTCATTAGTGAGCCTCCCCTGAGAGATTTACTGTATATGCCGCGCTGCACACTTACTCCCATTTCCCTGCCTCATTACTTTGCTCTGCCTCCCTGCCTCTTCTCTTAATATGTTCCAACCCTAATTATGCAAATGAATCCACTTTACCTTTCAACATTAAAACTCTAATATGTGTAGATACCTTCAGGCACGGTGGTGGAATTCCTGTCCAAGTCCTAACCTCGGAGCCAATTGGAGAGAAAAGATAGTGCTGCTGTTGTTTTGCTGACATCTCCATTGATCTTTGTTTAATGAGGCAAAAAACCTCCACTGACATGATTAGCTTTCATGAGATCGATCTTTAAAAAGAGACGTTCCTTGTAAATAGGTTAGATTCTCTGCTAAACTGTGGCCAAATTGTTAAAGGTATAGTCAGTGCAATTGTTCTGTACTGGTCCCAGTAATATTGGTTCTTAAAGTTTACTGAAGTAACATATCATATGACATAAGTTAAGTTTGAGTCAGGTAATTGAGGACCGTTTTAATTCAATAAATTCAACAATAAAACCATGTTAATTTCAACAATGAGTTGTTCTGGATTACTCATCATAAGTGCTTTTGTCCTATTCCAGTCACTTGCCAACGCACAGTAGACAGGCAACGGTTTGCGTTACTAGACCTGCCTATAGGTTGCATCCCATGACAATTATGAACATGCCCACAGCCTCAAATATTGGTCTACTGGCAGTGTTAATTTCTTTATCAAAAACTATTACGAACGACTATGACTTTTTTCCGTGACTAAGACAAGACGATGAGAAAGACGGCGCAGAGGTCATTAATGTGACGATATCAAACATGCAATATCATCGACGAAAAAGACGAAGTTTGAAAAATAAATACTTCACCAAAATCTCTTTTTTATTTTTGTCACCTTCCACCTTCTCTTCCCCTTTCTCGTCACTCTTAACTAGTTTTAAGACTAAATCTTAAATAGCTGCCAAAATTAACACTTCTCTAACAGAAAACATAACATGATAACTTTCCTGCATCGGCTTCCGGACCGTGGTCATGAAGCATAGGGGAGACTTTGTGTTTACTTTACATTTAGTCGTAGACAAACTGAAACCTCTAATGTTCATTTACTACCACTGTACAACTTCACGGATAATTTCTTCTCTGCTCCGATGGCCGACACCTATCTGCTCTGAGCATCGTGGTAAATGGATGGTAAATGGACTTGCATTTATATAGCGCTTTTCTAGTCTTCCGACCACTCAAAGCACTTCACACTACATGTCAGCATTCACACATTCATACACTGATGGTAGAGGCTGCCATACGAGGTGCCAACTTTGCCCATCAGGGTCAAATCTAAATACTCATTCACACATTGAATTGGGGTTCAGTGTCTTGCTGAAGGACACATCGACATGTGACCGGAGCAGCCGGGGATCAAACCACCAACCTTCCGATTGGTGGACGACCTGCTCTACCCCTCTGAGCCAAACATATGCATCAAACTGTGTGTGGGATGTCACGAAAACCAATAATTCGGTACCGAGTCCATGCCAAAATGTTATCAGGCCTCGAGACTTATGGTCTTGCTTCATCCCAGGGATGATAGAAAGTTTCCCTGATATTGCAACATTGTGAACAACAAATCCTTGTTGAAATCGGCAGGAGAGCTAGTAACGTTAGCTGTTAGCAGGTGGTGGGCAACACAGTCCTGCTTGACTAAATAACGGAGCTAATAGCCAACGTTAACAGAGGTTCATTCAGGTTACATTATGGTGTGTTCATGCTCTATTCAGTCAATATTATTGGACGAAGGTAAATTATAACATTATCGTGATATGTTCAAATTTAATCTCGCAAAATTTAGTTTTTGGCGAGTAAATTTGTAAAAAAAACAGTATACAAACGGTGATAAAGGAGTGTATGTTGAAGTACATGGGATTCATTGTTTTATTTATTTATCTGTTTTTTAACGTGTTATCAAATTGGGTATCGAGAGTCATGGAATTTAACTGGTATTGGTATCGACTACTAAATTTCTGGTATCATGACATCCTTAGTCAACACCATACAAATATAGGATTGCGCAGCAACAACAATTGAGGAAGTGGATCAGAAGATTGATCGCTGAGGCAAAGACGTTACCAGCGGAAACACCTTTTGCTCCATATTCACTTTGAAAGAGCAACGGCCAAACACCAACACTCTACCGGCCAATGGTGCAACTTCATCACTTACTCTGACTATTGGTGAAACTTCACTCACTCAGTGACAGACTTTTGCGTGAGGGCTGGCCTTACCTTGCTGCGGTCCAGCCAAACACTCAAAAACTGGTAAAAGCAATGGGTCCTCAAAGACTCTTTATGCATCTGGAGGAAAGTTTTACCTTAAGTGCAACACAACAAAACTTTTAAGCTGCTAAAGATCAAAGTCTTTACAGGAACAAATTGCTGTTAGAACTATGATTTGTCTGACAACACGCTGTCTTAAAGAAAGCAGGGGAAGCACCTCTGTTTCCCATTCCGCCTTGTCTTTGTGTTTCAAGCTTGCCATCATGTGGGAGGTTGAGAGCTGTAAAAAAAAATTGCTCCTGATGACGAACACGCAGCAGTGACTCGAAGAGGATTTCCCAGGCATGAACCAAAGGGGTGCTGCTAAAGGGAATGTCATTTTCTTATGTAAAAAAGAGGCGCACAACAAAGACACCCACACACAATCTGCTGCTGCACGGTGTTCCTGTTGCTGCTTTTTTGTTTCTTGAGGAGATAATACGACACACAGACACACTGTGGGGTACGGCGCTTTTATGTGGCAATTATGTCCCAAGACAAATTAACCCCGGGGCACTTGTAAAGTCTATAACTATCTATTTATAGTGCAAATTGTCGAGGAAGGAAAATGTACAGCACAGAAAGTTTATGTAACAAGCTTATTGTTGTGTTTGAAGTGCAAAAGAGAGGATTTGGAGATAGCAAGGAATGTTAGGTGTAATTTACATTATACCATGGCCATGGATAGGATATTTTACAGTTGAAAAAATAAACTTTTTGGCTTATAAAACGTCCAAAACTCAAAGATATTCAGTTTAATATGATATAAAACAGAGAAAAGCAGGAAATCTCCATATTTGAGAGGCTAAAAACAGCATTTTCTTTGTAGCCATTTTTTTTTTTGCATGAAAAATTACTTTAACGATGAATTGATTATCAAACGTGGAAATTATTTTTCTGTCAATCTAATAATCGATTAGTCAACTAATCATTGCAGCTCTAATAGGCTGATATATCTCACGCACAAGGTACGTTAACCTGCTATTATCATTAGTAACATGTCTTGCTACAGTTGCTAATTGTTTGCAGTTAAGCTAGCTCGTTCACTAGAAACACATTTAAAAAAAAAAAAAAAGAATAATAATTTGAGCACAGCCTCTCTTTATACCTGTGGTAAGTGGTCATGGTATATGAGCGATAATATACTCCAAGATCCTGCCCAGTCCGTTATTGCTACTTATTACACGGCTTTGTTGAATACTCGCTTCTGATTGGTCAATCACAGCGTTCTACGGTCTGTTATAGCAGACCGTTGCTATGGACGCAGCATTTTCGTATCAAATGATTGATTTCTTAAGTAAGTAGCCGTGTAATAAGCATGATAATGTACAGTTAGCATGGTTTATTTCACAACAATGACTGGCTCGCTGCACATTATCCCTTACTTGTTAGCAAGCTGGCTGAATTTTGATTCTTCACACTCAACCACATAACTGAAGCACAATTTTCAAGGTAAAGAAAAAAAAACAAGGCATGACAAGTGCGACTTTATGGGTGAATTATCAGTGAGAAGCAGCAACACCAAGGTAATGAGTTGTCAGTACTGCACTGGAGGGGATCACTATAGACAGCAGAGCTACCTGCGGGGTTATTATTTCCTCCGAATGGCAATCAATGTCTTCGAAAAGTTACTTCAGTCACCTGCAGGTGTATCAAGGATTCAACTAGGATCGATGTGGCAAAAGCTAAGTCATCCCATTAAAAGCTTGCTCTACCAATCCTTGCTCACAAAAAGTCAGATCCACAAACAAAACACGCATTACCCGGAATAAAATACTACTTAAGGGGTTGGTGCTGTATGTGTAAAATGAAAAACTTGAGCAGGTTTGACAAGTCTGGATATCCAAGGTTTGTAATAAGGTAATGAATAAGTGTGTTTGTGCGTGTGTGTGTCGTCCTCTGTAAACCCCAAAGGTAAATCAGACGACCAGGTTCAGCTCTCGTCTCTGTTGGGATCTTTTAGTGATGCTTCACTGCAATTCTTTTAATGACTGCACTGTTGTATTTTAACACATTTTAATTACCACCCTCCTCACCACACTGGAGATGGATGCACTTAATTTCAGTTGCGAGACTGCGAGCCAGCGTACAAACAACGCTGATCAGCATCATGTGTGATTAAAGCTGAAGAGAACTTATAAAAACAAAAAAACAACCTCTTGTACTCTTCTCGCTGTATGATTTCAGACTGTGTGTGTGCTGCGTTTAAGCCAGGACTGTCTGGGAGGGGGTCCAATGAGCCCATTAGCACTTTAGGGGGGTCACTGCTGCATCCAAGGGGGTAAATAAACAATACAAAAAAACAATAAAAACATACAAATTGTACCTGCAGTGAGTGCTACAAAATGATATGAAAATTAATGTCATGAAAATTTAAATTCAACCTATTATGTCAGACATTATTATTTTCCATTACACACACAAAAAAAAATCAGAAATTGTGAAATAATATGGAGGAAAATAGGGCTTAGCTGTGTACTTTAATTCAACTTCAAAGTGTATCTGAATCTAGAAAAACAAATCAATTCATTCTAGCTCACATTTTGTGAAAATAAATACATTATTGGTTTTACTAAAATTATTTTCATTACTCTAATCATTACATTCAAAAGTGGCATTATATGAGTTCCAGACACGAGTGATAATTTCTAAAGCTGAAAATATCAGATATCATCTAAACTGATCCTGTTTGCAGCTCTCAGTCTGCCTTGTAGCTGCTGAGCTAGTGTTAGCTAATGTTATAGTCTCACAGACTGACAGGACAAGTTTCCGCTCAGCCCTGAATGTTCAGATTAAAGTTAATAAAATATGAATGTGATGTACTTAAAGTAAAAACTGAGGGATTCGGACTATTGTTTAGCATCGGCTGTCGGTCTGTACTTGACTTCTATCTAGCTACAGGCTGGAAAATGACGTGTTCAGGCAGCTAACGCTCGATCGTTTATTGACGCATCACTCTGTTGGCCTTGGAGAAACAGCAAAAAGACACAATTCTCGCTAACTTTTTAATACATTTCACTCCCTAAAAACATCTTTAGCGGAGCATAAAGACTGGCTTGCAATGCACCTTTTTACTTGGTAACAGTTTGTAGGGAGGTGGAGAGAGAGAGAGAGAGAGTGTAACCATAACTGTATATAGAAAATGATTTAAGAGACGCTGGATTATTTACACAATATTATCACAAATGTGTATTATTTACATATCAAAACTAAACTCAAACTAATGGAACAACTAGCTTAGATCATTATCAACATCCTTTTTTATCACAACATGGAATAACAGCTCTCAAATCAGCGGAGTCAGCTCAATCCAGCTGGTGGGAGTTTACTCAACGTGATTAATGGAGAAAGAATGTGAAATCTCTCTAAGAACTTGAAGAAGGTCAAAGAGAATTAGCCTATGCTAAGCAATTCAGGTTCCTAGCCTCTAAATTAAACCATCCGCATTACCTCTCTAACCTGTCCGCCATCTATCACCCAAATAAAGCAGGTCTGGGCTCCATCTACTCTTCCTCCTCTCCTACATCACTCAGTCATCCAGTGGAGCTCTTTTGCATCCTCCATACCTGTCCACCGGCCAAACTCCATCTCCATTTCTCACTCTGTCACTTCTCAACTCTATCTTCCCTCACTCATTAAGCATTGTGAGACCAGCTTGTCGTATCCATCTTTACAACTTACCTCCCTCTCCTCCACCAACTTTCTCATTCATTTTTAGCCCTGAACTTATAACCCCGTCTCTGTCCTCCTCCATCTCAGCATTTCCTATCAGTGTTCCTTCATCAGCACTGCCAGCTCAACGATCTATTCTAGTCATATATTCTCCTCTAAACGTAGCCCAGTTTCTGCTACAGTTGGTGATATTTTTTACAAGCTGTTATGAGTGCTATTTTTATTTATCAAAAAAGTAAAAAGTACAGAAAAGCACTGATTTGAAGAACAGACGACTTGGCCACTCAGCTGAGCAAATCTGATTTGATTTGTAAGGAGCGGTAAACTGCAAAACCAATTTTTTCCGCAACAACTTTGGTTGCCAAGAGCTGGTGGTGTCTTTGTACTGCACTTCCATGAAACCATGCCCGTTTGTGTTTATCCCAAAACACCCCGCTGTGGCTGCTGAAAAATTAAAACACATTACTTCCTCTACACCAGATTTGGACACGACCAAGACTCAAAAATGAAAGAGGTTTACTTACTATTGTTTTATGTTAATTGGTGATAATCAAACAGACAATCGTACAATAATACTGTAAGGTATTTACATTGACCGGTTAATATAGTTTGAGAATGTAATATGGAAAAAATAATGAATGCTGGAGGCTATCAATTATCTCTATGGTAGATAAGTGAAGTAAAATAGCTCTACAGGCCATCAAGCAGGTCATAAGACACAGCCAGGGGTGTAATAAATGTCTCTGGGTTAATAAGAGTTTCAGACTAAGCCACACAGCAGAGCTCAGCCTCATGCATTACAGGACACTTTCAGATCATAGATAGAACAGACAGTTTTCTTCTTCATAAAACCAAATGGTCCTTTAAAAAATGTCCAAAGTTTTGGGGAAATAAAACAGGGAAATGTAAGATCCATAGAACTGAGCCCTGCAGACATTATAATGTTTTAAGCTTGTATCCAACAGGGACCTTCCCATCCAGCTTTCAGTAATCACTAATGGAAAACTCACATCTTAAGTCTTGCATAGCCGGACTTATCTACACAACGCTGTGTCGGCATTCAAGAAAGGTCTGGCTCCAAACATTATCATTCTGGTATAGAAGGAAAAAAACACTCTGGCTTGTTTGTATTTCTTTAAACCAATCACAATCGTCTTGGGCGGCACTAAGCCCAGGATGCAGCGATGGTGCTCTTGCGAAATAGATATAGCTGGATGGGAGGAGAATTCCATGTGAGATATGCGCCCAATGGCAGACTTATACTAGGACTTTCAACGAATATTCTAAATTTGAATATATATTTCTATAGTAAAAAACAAACAAACATATTTGAATATGAAAAAGAAAAAAATGATGGCAGAGAACTCGGTCACAGAGAGAGCAACACCGTGTCCAAACAGCAAGTGTTACGTTACATGATGTACACAAACAACGTACCTATCAGCTGTGCACTTGAGATCAGACTGGAGACGTAACCACTTAAAAGATGGGTGAGTAGTAGCCTAGTACTTGCTCTCTTCCGACGTTTGTACTTTTTAAACAGAAAACACATGTTTTATATATTATATAACATATTATATTGTGATATTTACTGGAAATGACGTACAGTATAGCCAACAGCAAGTAGGGAACATTCAGGCGATCTCCTGGCGATCGCCCTCCAGCCAGCTGCCACTTTATTTAGTTTTTTGTAGTAAAATGAGGTATTGTATAGATTAGGGTTGGTTGGTTAGATATTCAAATAGTTTTAACCTATGTGTTTTTTTAGAACGAATATCTAAAAGTCATTTTTGGCCAATTTTGACAGCCCTAATTTATACCCACAGTCTACATCCAGTCAGACTGTCACATCTTTTACCCTGGGGAGATAAAGTTAGAATCCTTCAGATTTTCATGAAATCAAACCCCATTTTTCACATTATTTATGGTCTGTTTTTTTCAGCAATACTCACTCAATATATTTACATTATGTGATTACTCCATTGTATACTAGTTTTCATTGTTAGTGGTGGGGTCCGCCATTTCTGGACTGGATTCAAATAGCCTGCCTACACTAGGTATTCACAGGAAACAATGCGGCATGTATACGACACATCTGTGCAGATGTTACCGAATCAACCAGAACTAAAAATCTTAAGGATTACAAATTCAAAGAACACAGTTGGGTGTTACAAACTCCTAAATGTATGTTATCAATCAATCAACCTCTTCCCTGAGTGGTTAGACCAACCATCTATATATAAGTAGCATTATGAATGGAAATGTAATGCAATTTTAGTGATGTTACAGTCAATTCAGACTAAGTAGGGTCAATTTTCAGCTATGCGAGGTTATTCAGATAGCTGAACGGTGAACAGCTGCCAAACTGGAGCCAAATCTAGTCAAGATTCCACGTGCTGCCCTCGGCTTAGTGATAAAAGAATGATGATGAATGAATAAATCCCAAGGTTAATCTCAACATTTATTATACAGTAGTGCTGCACATCCTCATGTCCTTGATGTTAAAACTTCAACAAAACCCTCTTCCAGATCATAGTCTTGGACCAAACCAATGCGAAACAATACCGCTACACAAAGTCTCTCGACTCACACGGTCTTCCGCTTACACAAAAACAGATGCTGAATAAATCTTACTCGATCAAATACCACTCAACATCTGGCTATTTGTTTGCCATCTGTGCATGGACCAAAGTGGTGTTGTGGGAAGATGGAGCTTGTTACGGCAATTGCCGAACACCTGTGCAATGTAACGTAATCTAATGCAATAGCCCTGCAATAACTGTGACACCTGTAAGCTGCTTATAATGCTCACTTTTTTTGTTGAGACTGTCAGCAAGGTTTCAGCCCTATGGTCAGTTTTGAAGATGTAGTTTCTAGCGATGGTGTTAGATTACACTTGCAGTACAATTTTAAACAGGAAGGATTACTTTAAGGACATATAGCTTTGTTGACAAAGCATTGGTTAGCTTTTCACTGATAATATGGTACAGTAGAGCAGAACAGCCGAGGGATGTAGGGGAATATATGAATGGATAGAAGCCAAAAGGAGTGACCTAGAGGTGATGATAAATGATGGAGTAGAGGGAAATAATGATGTAGTCTCCCTGAATTAACTTGTGCTGAGCTCCACATAAATGGACCAATTTTTGACATTTTCTGATGTTCAATGACTTTTAGCATATACCTCTATAAATTCCATGAATTTTATAAAAAAAAAAAACATATTGTGATCAGTGATAAAACTATAATCTGATATGATACCGTGAACTGTTTTTGATATGTTTGGATGAAAAGGTTATTTTTTGTACCTGTCAGGATGTGTCAATTAACACTGGTATCATTTTTATTATTGTATAGTATTTGGTGACGTGCCATACGGTCACATCTGCCAGAATAATTGAAAACACCTGTGTGGTCGTGTAGAGCCTTTACTTGCAAAGCAACCACTGTAGTAACTATAGCTGTCAAATAAATGTAGTAGAGTACAATATTTCCCTTTGAAATGCAGTGACGTAGAAGTATAAAGTTGCATAATATAAATAAAGTAAAAGTACATCAAAATGATACATGGTTCCATTGTAGGAAAAAAAAAGATGATTACGGAGCCGGAGGAGGGGGGTAATATTCCAAGAAAAAACATGAAATTTCCAAGATAAAAATCGTGAATTCAAGAGAAAAAAAATGTACCACGATAAATAATCTTGCTAATTTTTGAGTTTTTTTTTGTTGCAAAATTGCCACTTTAATCTCAAAGAATATCCAAGTTTTCTTCTTGTAAATTTATGACTTCATAATCTCGCAAATTTGCGAGTTTCTTCTTGTAATTTTGCCACTTTAATCTCAGAGAACATCCAATTTTTTTCGTGTAAATTTAAGACTTTATAATCTCGCAAATTTGTGAGTTTTTTTCTCGTAAATTGGTAAAATGGTAGTGAAGTACAGTACCTGAATAAATTTACTTAGTTATATTCCACCACTGGAGCGTGATCGTGGTTTTGGCTACATATGAAGTCTATTCTTGACGTTGGAATAGGCAGTTCAGAAAACAATTTTACCACAAGGTCCATTTAGTAACTAATCCAGGGCTCTCAATCATATCACATTATCTTCATCAGCGGATACTTTGAGATATTGCAGATTCGTTAATTCAAAATGTTTCCTCATTATCTTGATAAAAATGTAATTTGGGCAGCACAATATTACGTTATTTTCAGGTATTATTGTCGTTGGAAATTAGTCATACGTTGAGACAAGGTTGGTTTAACAGGTAGTCGTGACCAGCTGCTCTTGAAAAGACGTGACTGAATAAAATCAAACCATTCCAAAACTCTCTTCTCACTCCTTCTTCTATCAAACCGATCAAAAGAAGTGACAAACAGACTCATGAATGATATTACCACAATCTATCACATGATGTCATGGAAATCATCAAAGGCATACTTTTGAATCCTGACATTGATAATATGGCTGCTGAATAAATGTTAAAGTTTCACTGATATTGCAACGAAGGTTTAACACGCCAGCTGAGCTCCCGTCCTCCGATCACAACTTTAGACGGGGAGGAGACTTTATTGTCTAAATGTCAATGGAAGGTTAGCAAAATCTTGTTAAGGAGTGAATATCAGATGCAATTATACGGGAGGCTTGAGAAAGACCTCTGTGCCTCTCAGCCGAGGTCTAATTACACAGAGCAGGTTTGCCTGTGTTTGATATAATTAAGGGGCAGAAGAGAGGCTGTGTCGCTGATGAGGACAAAGATCAGAGCATCAGGCACAACCTGTTCATCAAGTACCATCATCCAAAACACTTCAGCATTTTGTTCTGGTAATGTGATGCAGACAATAATTTCTCTAAATATTATAGAGTGCATGCAGATGCTGGCTTGTCTAATGAGGAACAGGACCTAACCCTGTGACTGCATTACAGCGTTGTCTCTGTGCAGTGTTTTTATTAACAAAAGTCACATTTCCACTGTTAAAGTAAGACAAAATGCAAACTTAAGAAATGAAAATCTGAAAAAAATCTAATTTAGCTGAAAGACAGAGATGAAGTGAGACCCGTCAGTATCATGGAAAAGAAGCAGTGCATAAAAATAAGTTATTTCTTCAATCCATTTTCCTTTTTCGCTCATCCCTCCTTCCCTTGAATTATTTAATTTTAATACAAGCTGTGTAAGTGCCGGCTCTGAAATAACTCAGACTTCTAAAAACAGCCAATGAGGGCACCAAGTTACCAAAATCCACTGAATGATTTATGGATTTCTGTAATAATAAACGGAGGCTGATGTATTTTGAGAGTCTGGATGGAGACACAGAAACACGCCTCTTAAAGTGTCCAGACGGAGGTTTTCTGGAAGATAGTCACCAGACAAAACATAACTCACAGTCGTAGAACTCTGCTGGGACAGACACACGCTGTAGGATATGAATATTGATAGACACGAGGCTACAAAACAACACAGACTTTCTTGCATTACATACCCTCCAAGCTACTTTTCTATTACTCAGTCAGTGTGTGTGTTCCCTTAAATATAGTTGTATCTTCATGCTTGCTTACAATTTAGGCACACACCAATGAGGAAGTAAACTTCACCCACAAAATGACCATTTGTATCATGTCTCCATGGCGAACGAAGAGTTAAAGAAAAACTGGGTTAATTGGAGTAAATGGGGGCCGCGTTTAACAACAGCAAAACTTTATCAAAACATTGGTTTACAAACTCTCCCATAACTCGTGTATAAGTCTAGTTTATCCAGCCGTATGCTCACTACTTCCCAAACACATGCATCTTCCCCAAAACCGTACTATTTATTTTTTACTATTTTCTCAGAACCGTTAATTACATCAATGCCGTTGCACAATTAAAATGCGTCAGACCAATGTCAGCTGGTAGACCATCCATAATAAATACCTATGTGTTTTTGTGATAAATACGTATTTTAAGCTATTTTGTTGAGTTACCTCTCAGCGAAACGCTCTGAGTGAACTTAAGATCCCCTTGGTAAGCAGTGCTGCAGGTATATGTCTAGGGCTTTTATCTTGAAAGGTAAGAATTAACGGCCGTTGTGAATGTGGAGGCAATAAGCGTATTTTCCCACATTAATAAATACAAAGTACTTTGTGGCCATTTGTGCTGCTCTGCTCACATTTAAACATATTCATTTCGGGCAAAAAGGATGGAATCATGGATTTGTCTCAATTGCGCTGCTCTCTGTCCTCTCGTCCATCTGGCATTTTTCCTTCAGTGCAATGCATGATGGTACTTAATGCTCGGTTAGTGACTTTTGTTGTATACTACTTTTCACGATGCATTGTGGGATACTTTGTGTCCACTAAATAGGGTATAATAAATCTCATTATAGATTCGGACGGTACTATAAAAACTCATTATATAGTCCATTATATAGTGAGCAGTGATGATTTCGGACACAGCCATAGATTATACTGCACGAGTTGAGTGAGAGTTTGTAAACGGATGTTTTTATATAGTTTTGCTGTTGTTAGATGCGGCCCCCCAGTTACTTCAATTTATCAAGACTTTTCTCAGTGTTTTGATTCTCCGTTCACCGTTGAGGCATGCGAGAAAAACTAAGTTTTCTACACAAATTCAAGGTAACACGGGGTGAGTAATTGATATACAAATAGTGTGGGTGAAGTATTCCTTTAAGCATTGGCTTCGTCAGAGCATAAGAGTATATAAATCACTCAATTATAAGTTGCCAATCTAAGTCACTGCACCACCAGAGAAGCTACGACCTCCAGATAACTCACGTCAAGCTGGTGAAACTGTTAGCTCGTCTAACATTATATTTTTCACTGAAGCAGCAGTTGCTCTTGCATAGACAGACACACTTGGCAGCAAAAAAAAGCATCAATTATTTTTAGTAGCTAGTAGTTGGTATCTGTGCTACCGGTTCATACCAATGTCACTGCTAATGACGAATGCAAAGAAAAGCTACTTGACAGCTAAAAGCTTCAACTTGTTAAATGTGAAATAGTTTGTGAATTGGCGAGTTACAATCAGTGCTTCAGAGGTGCTCCACATCTGAAAACCATTACAAGGGCAACGGTAAATAACCCATTACATGATGCGAGAGGACAGAACCAGAGGACACTCGGTAGTAGAAAGAAAAAAACATCACATCAATTGGATCTAGCGTTGTCCAATCTAATCATGTACCAGCCAGTTCAGTTCAGCTGGTCTCCCTTCCTGCATGCCAATCAAATAACCTGGGAGTAAACAGTGGGGGCACTTCCTACATGTCCACTGCGTGATCTGGACTTGCCTTATATTTTCCTATCATCCGATCCGCTGCCCTGACTCCAGCGTAGTGTGAGAGGAGTCTGACTGGCGATGCATTATTAAGGTCTGCATGGATGCTCCTGCCCATGCAGCATTACACCGAGGCATGCAGACACGCATGACAGACAAGCACAGGAGGAAGACACAACTCTCTCTGACAGCATGTCTGCTAAGTCTTCTGAGGCCTGACAGCAGAGCCCAGACTACCACATTGTGTCAATGTGGCCTTGAGGATTGCTTAGGATGGTCTGTGTCTCTTTGTGCCCCCTTGGCTTGGCACAGCAAATTATCTGGAAGCTTGGGTACGGTCGAAAGCAGCCGTGGCGCCAGGACTGAGGCAGCTGGCCCTTCTAGTACTCATGATACTCGAACATACAAGCATCTCATGTGCTGGCACATGAAGTCTCACATCCTGGATTACAAAAGTGCATCAGTGATACAAACAGCTCCCAACTCACTAAGTATACCTGCGTTATTACAGTAAATTCTATTTATTATTGGTCAATTCAAATACAGTTAGGCATGAAAGTAAAATTGCGACGTTTGTCTGCCAGAATCAATGGCAAAAACATACCATGCTTGTAGGAAAACTACCACTGTACAAGAATAACAACTGTGCGGCGCCACAACAAGTGTCCTGCAGTAGCTTATGTGCGAGCCTCTCGCAGCTATCACCGCTTGAAACAACTGCAGCTTAAAGTTGTGTGGAAGAGGATTAAGTTTCCATCAGGACTGTGACCCTTAACATTGAAGCTGTGTTGTTTCTACCTCCAGACCAAGGGGGACCAAAGAGTGTTGAATCTAGTGATTTTCCCAAGACCTCAACTTCAAGAAGTTGGAAAAGGTCAAATATCCTGTAATATCAGGAGCTCCTCTAGAGGATGCATTTTTTTTTTTTTTTCAGTTGACGCATTCTTTTTTTTGCTCAGTGTGTTCAATCTAAAACAAGTTAAAGATGCACTTTCCAACTTCTTTGTACAACTCAAGAGCCCTTGGGAAGCCACTAACGGCTAATTTACTATCAATTAATCTATCGACTAATTTATAGATTAATCAATTATTCAAAATTATTACTTTTCCTACAAAAAATCAAATTGACTATTTTATTTTTATTCATTTTATTTTAACAAACTGTATGTCATTGTTTAATGCAGCACACAACAAAATGTAAACAAAGGTTTACATAATAAAGTTCAAAAATGTAGGTTGATATGTGCTATTGAGATGTGCTACTTATGGTTCTGCATAGGAAAAAAGATATTCTCCCCATATTCTTACAGTATGGTGTGAGAAGTGATGTAGTATACAATTATTCTGTAGTGGGAGAATTATTTGTTTGGGGATATTGGTCAATTGAAATACGCCACCCCTGAAATCTTAAATAAAGATATTATAATAGAGTATCAAAACCTGCTCTCCAAGTATTACAGTACACTCTCCCGTTTTTAATCAAAATCACGCTGTGGTATCAGGGCAGCATAAATCGTCAGAACACGTCAGTGGTGCCAGTAAATGCTAAACCAAGCACTGAAAAAAAAATGTAATGTACCACAAAAGTAAACAGGAACACAATAAAGGACCAGTGTTTAACAATTAGGGGGATCTATAGGCAGAAATGGAATATAATATTAATATGTATGTTTTCTTTGGTGTATAATCACCTGAAAATAAGAATCATTGTGTTTTCGTTAGCTTAGAATGAGCCGTTTATATCTATATAGGGAGCGGGTCCTCTTTACGGAGTCCGCCATGTTTCTACAGTAGCCCAGAATGGACACACCAAACTCTGTTAACGTTTCCTGCTTGGGCCAGAAACGATAATGTTACTCGCTGCCGTCGCCGCCACTCTCTCTCTCTTGCTTCACCACTCACTTCCCACGTACACATAAACTCTAAGCACTGGCTCTGCTCCAAATGTCTCTAGAGAAGGACATTCACATTTTCGCGTCGGCCACCGTAGCTCTCCAACACGTTTGGCACGCGAGAGAAGTTGTAATCTGCAACCTCAACGCTACTGTAGGTACCACCAGATCCTGCACACTGTTCCTTTAAAGCGATAGAATTCTATACATTTCTCGATACATAACTGAAGTAAAGAAAAAATGAAAGCGGTAAAGTAAAGAAATTTAAATGTGTTGGCAGCAGAGGGCATTGAAGTAAAACTATTTTACTGGGAGATAGTCTTGAGTTAGTTCAAAGTTTACAGTTAAAGCTACTACAATCAATATTTTTGGATCAAATAACTATGTTTACATGAAGGTGTCACAGATAATGATAACTCATTGTTTTAGTTTTACAGCCTGCAAGTTTTGGTTGAGTCTTACCGCTCTCATCAGGATCATTTTTAAGACGCAGTAGGTAGCTGTTTTCCGCGAAGAAGCTCTAAAAGCCTAACTAGTTGGTATTGTAATAAACAGAAGACAAAGTTAGCAGTTAGCAGCTAAAGAGCCAGATATTTCTCTGCAGAGTTGAGACAAAAACAGATCTAAAAGGAGAGCGAATATTGGAATTACATTCATCAGGTGGTCTGGAACACGACTTGAATCTCCTGGATGTATAAATAAGCAAGTTTCTGCCAACAAGTTGCCATTTTAACTTACCTCGATTTGTTACCACTTGAAGAACCATTCAAAGTCTCCTACAACCAGTAGGTGGTTACAAACAAGACATAATAATGCTTGGATCATGTATATTCTCAGATTCTACAAAAAAATGTAGAATTGATGTTGACAGAGTGCAAACCGTGATCACGAACCCTGGAAATAACAAGCACTAAGAAACTATCTTTAAATAGAGAAATGCTACCACAGGTATGGTCCTCACTCAGTGTGTGTAAAAACTACTTTGGCATTGTATCACGGTTGTTAGTGACTCACTTCTTCTGCCAAGAGTTTTCTTTCAGATTCGCGGGGTTAAGCTGCTGACCTTGTGGACAAAAATCCAAGTTTACCATCCTGCAGAGATGAGAGACTAAGTAAACACTGAATGCTGCTCCTGTTGCTGAAGGTAACCGAGTCAGAAATAAACACCTTGAGAAAACTAGATTTTTTGCTTGCTACTGAAGTTTGTCTGCAAAATAAACTCATTGCATTTTACAAAATCTGTTGTTACTGCAGGCATGTGAGCCATCCAGTAAAAGGGGCTGAGACTAGATATACAGATAGACTCATGGACGTAGATGCAGATGAGGTATTTTGTTTCACTGCTGGTCATCACGATTGATATCTGGGACTGCTGTTCAACCAGGGAGAGACACAGACACACAAAGAGTGAGACTGAGGGAGGAAACGCACCCAGTATGATGAATGAGTGAGACGGGAATGAGATTAGGAGTAGTCCACCGAATAAATGAACAAATTAATGAAGCGAGAAAAAAGGAACAGGCGGCTCGACGCTGCCGACGCCGACACGTTCCCTCTCCTTCTAAATAAAAAGTGCTGCTTCTAAGAATAGCTGCACTTGCCGCTGGTTACGGGTTGCGGTCGCCATCATCATTAGCACCCTCGTGGTGTGATTCTCAACGTAGCACAAGTCGCAATGTGACTGTGGGAGATGATGGTATGCTGCTAACTTGTTCTGTTTTGTTCACAAGAGTCTGAGATCCAGAGCTCTGGTGGTATTTTAGTGCTGTAATGGCTGCTGCTTCATTCAGTGCTTTGGAACTACATTACAGTTACCAAGTAAATGTACCCTCTTTCATATACATGCATCATGGGAGTTTGGTATTGGGGTAAAAATTCATCAAAGTTAAGTGTACCAAAAGCTCAGAGGTAGGCAGAGCTGTTTCTGGCCTGGAGCAATGATATGCTTGCAAAAACAAAAAGACTTACAATAACAACTTGTCTCTGTGTTTTGTGACACTTTGTCCCAATTAGATTCTTTTTTTCAACCACATTTTGTGTCTACGAGGATCTAAAAGAAATAGAGGAACATTTTGGGAAATACACCTGAAAAAATGTGCCTCTGTGTCCTCCGGTGCTCCTAACGGCATCCACAAGATTTCACATATCGGAGGAAAACAAGCAGTAAGAACTGATCTGAGGTCTGCTGTCCAGCTGCCGTCTGTGAGAGCCGGCTGTCAATCACTCGCGAACTCCGACCAAACGGTCAAACTAGGCAGCGCTGATCAAATATGAATCAATGTTATGTTACGTTAATGTCTATTTCTCGCCTCAAATGTTTTCAGAATCATCTTGTAGTGCACTGTTTAACTGTAAAATGAGAAAGTTTGTGACGCCGCCTCCATTGTGAAATCTGGTGAAGGAATGCCAAGTTCCGGTCACATGACCGAAGCACAGCCAATAGGAACACTCTCTCAATGAAATGACCTGTGATTGGTCAAAGTCTCCCGTCACGGGCTAGATTTTCTAAAGCCTGAAAACAGAGCCATGAGGAGGTGCAGAAGTCTAGTTATCTCTCAGAACACTTGAATTACAATATGATGAAAGGTTATTATGGAATTTTTGCCCAATGATGCCAAAAATATACTGCCTACTGCCACTTTAACGAGGCTAAAGCGAGGCTCCTATAGAGCTGCACACTAACAATGACATCATGAACTGTAGAAAAGTGTGTTATGATTATATATCCTGCACCCAACTTTCTCTAGAGCCCAAAGAAACTTTCACTTTTTCACTTTCATTTTTCTTCGTCTTTGACCATTTTTCAATTTATTTATAATTGTATGCATTTTTCAAGGGTACAAGGATGGAGGGTGTTGTTTGTTATACACATTCTAAAGACCTCTGAGACTCCGGGCTAAATCAATAACCTTGACTTCCTATCGGTTATATTAACATTTCAATGTCCAACTTCATTACGAAAATACAGAAATGGGGAAATGAAAAGAGGGTTTCATATTCCAGCAGTGTTCAACTGAGAGAAAGACTAGTTCATTATCAGGTATTCACTATCAGACGGCAATTGTTCATCTGTTCTAGGTTGACTATATGTGTGTTTGTCTTATGTCCCTCTCCATTTTGACCCTGATGAAGACACAGTTGTGCCGAAATGTTGGTCTGGTTTCACTATTACAGGCTGCAAATCACCTATTCCTGGACATAACTTTACATTGGAGTGAACAAGACAACCACAGCCAGGACACCACAGAAACATTAACACCACAGTGTTTGCGGTTAGTAGCAGAGTGGCTTGAAACCACAGAGAAAAAATGCTTGAAAAACTGGACTGTACCATTTGAATTTAGATACAGGGTCACCCTGATATGACCTTAATGACCCTAATGCCACAATAGAAAATTAGAAGACAGATCTATGTGTAGTAGGGGTGTAACGATCCATCGATCCGGATTGATATAGTGATTCAATGATCAACAATCCAATATCACCGATGCAAAAACATCGATACATATCATCATCTTTAAGATAAGCCTTTATTTTGAAATTCCCATGGCAAGACTGTTTCACCATTTCAGCCCAAGCGCACCTCATTTCTAAACATCCAAACAGTGCGAGCGGTTCTTTGATTATGCATTCGGCAAGGACGGCCGCAGGGACATGAGCTGACGTGGAGTCGGGATGAGGAAACGAGCGGCATAACATTAGCGAGTGTGCAGTTGGCCAAGAGAGAAAGAGAGAGAGATATATAGAGAGTGTGTTTATTTGTCGGTGAATAAATGTTACAGCTTCTCAAGTCCCGAGCCAAGTTCCTGTGTCTTACTTGCTATCTGCTGGTTAAAGTGAAGGTGATTGAAGTTAGCAACAACTCCAGCTCAGGCTCACTTAAGGTGGGCTGTTAAGGTGGACCAGCTATTCTCATTTTATTGACAAGTTGTTCACCAGCAGTGACCAACAACCAGACCTCCAACAGGAGATCTATTTTTATTCTTTTTATCAATAAGAATATATTGTAACTGATTGTGTTAAAGAGTCATATGATATTGTCTCATATTGGTCGCAGGCCCCTGAATTGAATTGAATCGAAATCCTCTCGTGGCAGACTTCGGCAAATATCGTATTGTTATCGAAAGAATCAATATAATATTGTATTGTGATGAAACTGGTGATTTACACCCCTAATGTGAAGAGGGCATAGCCAACCCCAGCACCATCCTGGAGTTTGGTTCATTATTAGATCAGCAGTCAATTTCCACAAGTGCTTTTCTCTCTTCCTTTCTCCACACTTTCCTTTATCACTTTGTGACAAAACAGACATTCAAGTTAGTTGAGCACTGAAATTCATTCTTGACCTTTGGAAGACATACATGTGGTAAATTATTCTTAACTCAATGGTCTATTACAGTCTTTTTTGATGCTTTTGACCACATCTGACCTCAAGATCACTGCTTGCACACCCGCATGCAGCAGCTGTTCTGAGCTGAGGACCCTGGACAAGAGACTGAATGAACACCGGAAAACAGACAACACCAGCCGTCTGTGAACACCAGACCAACGTCAAGGACCAGGAGTCAGTGGACGGCCAGAGAACAATCAAGAAGAAGAAGGACATGGGATACAGCTTAAAGCTCCAAAAAGCTAGTAAGTACACCTTAACTTTAGAAATGCATATTTGTTTGACCATGTCTTTACTATTGGAGTTAAGTAATGTATTTTTTTCTTATTCTGAGCAATAATCCATCTTCAATGAGCCTCCTAAAATGTCATGGGCTTTATCACTACAGTGGCTGGTATATTAACAAAAGCTACTTTAAGTTGTCTTACAAGACTAATATGTTTACTGCTCAGCAAGGTCCCGAAAGGCAAGGCTGCTTATGTCAGAATGTCTGGTTGCACACACTCTGCACAGTTAACATTTTCATTTCTCATTTTAAAACCTGGCCCCGGATAAGAAGTAGTAAATGGATGGATGGATTTTAAAAGCCTCCACCTCTAAAACTGAACGGTGCACCATGTCCCCTGTATCCTTACACTTTCGCAAAGTAGGTCCTATAAGGCTGCGACAGGGTTTTTTCCTGCATATAGCATTTCAAGACGGCTTCCTTGCCATAAATATTATGCTGCTTTTACAGAAACATGACCGTGTTGGCAGCGACTATTTTAAGAGTGAGGCGTTAAAGGCGACACTGCCAATAATTGCAACAGTGGAATTACTCCAGGGTGGCGTTGGGTAAAAAAAGCAGAATATAGCAAGATGATTCATGAGCTAATTAGTGCTGGCCATTAAAAGCACAGTTCGCATTGCTAACACGATGTGGTGAATTTGTCAGGTCTGACAGTCGGTCACACATATATTAATCTCTATAAACAGTTTCTGCATTCATATGAAGAATCTGTAGGCAACAGGACAAGATTTTGGTATCAGAAAATCGCTCTGGTTTATGTTTGTAGTCCGAGTAGTATTGACCAATCACGTTCGAGCAGGCTTTGGTTGAATGCCGGTAAACAGTCCGTGTGGAGAGCAAAAGAGGTGCCAAAACACAATCTGGGAACCCACCGGCTATCGTCTGGCGATGATTTAGCTTTTTATTGTTTTGAAATTAGCTTATAAACTGGCTACTTGTGAGACAATCCGGTCGTACACACAGTCTCTCAACGCCAACTCCAGTCTCAAGTTGCTAACCGGACTGTAAACAAGGAGCAGCTCACGGCTCGTCGTCCCCAGAGGCTTATCCAACGTCAGACCGGTAGTATTTCGGGGATCGCCAAAGTCTGTAGGATTCATCCTCTGGGCGCCTTGAATGGATGTGTCAAATTTCATGGCAATCCATCCAATACTTGTTGGGATATTTCATTCTGGACCAAAGTGGTGGACCGACCGACCAACATTGTCAAATCATCGAAATCGTAGCTGGTGCTTTCTATTTTCACAGGCAGCCAGCGGGGCTGTGCACATCTGTTTAGCACGTTTAAATCTATTTTCCTATTAAAGTAATACACAAAGGTTTGGTAAGTCACGGTTGAGGTAACACCTTTGGCTTGTCTTGAGGCGGGAAAAGCCCTGGTGTGGGTTAGTGTATAAGCCTGGGCACGGTCATGCAGAGGATCTCTACATGGTTAAAATTACTCCTGCAGCCATGTTCTCACTCCTGTCCCCTAGCTGGCCTCCCTCAAGATCCTTGAGTGCCCTCGCAGTACAACAGTGCTGGTTATGTCACTTTTCACACTTTCCTCCAATACAATCATGACAGAAAAAAACAAGCAAGCAAACACATAAATATGCCAACATAAACAAAGATATTTGCAGTTAGACTTCACATTTCCCATGGCATCGGTCTCATAGCAAACTGAATCATAAGAAATACTTTCAAAACGAGGATACAGTACCGGATAAGGCTGCACAACAAAGCATTCGGGACCAGGAATGCAAAAGGAAGCATAATGAGCTCGACTCATGGTAGGCGATGTTGACTTTCTTCCATTCATTTCCAATAAAACAGTGCCAAGAGGTAATTTATGAGTCTCCTGTGACATGAGATGCTTCGTCGCATGACATTTCATGCTGGTGCATGGTCACATTTTTAAACAACTATCCATTTATCTATCTAAAAAAAGATTATATCACCCCTCTTTTTTGAGGGTTTAAGATCCAGGAATGAATCCAGGAACTAAGAAGACAGTGCCTGGATTACATTTTTACTTAAAAGATATTAAAATGAATGAATGGTTGGCAGAAAAGCATTCCTCACCATTTTCTACAATGCCAGTAAAAATAAATGAAAGAACGAATGAAGGAACATGTCAAGAAAAAAAAAACCCGACACGATGGAGGATGGATTTGAAGGAACAGAGCCTCGGCCTAATATTGCTGTAATGAGAAAACCAGCCAAGGCCTGTTAAGTCAATGAAAATCTGGAGCATTGATAGTGTGCCACCTAACATTTGTGTGTGGATGCTTGAGATGGCCCACAATCCCAGCGCTATTAGCCCAGAGTGATAGGTGAAATAGGCTTTTTTTTAATTACACCTAAACATGAAGAAAAGCAAAGACTCGGGGCATCAATAGAGCACAGAGCTGAATATCTGCATGTAAATGACCCTAGATTGGATCTTTCTGATGCCCCCCTCCTTAGAGGGAAACATGCTGCACTAATGCTGCTTTATTTTGGCACGTTTCTAACATTTTGATGATGTCTGAACCTCTTTAAATTACCTTTGCAGAGGCAGTAATCTACAGTATTGTGTGAAAGCCGGTGTAGATATTTCTACCAATACACAGAAGCTGTATGATAAGATGTTGGTTTGAGATTTGTAATGAATTATTTTACCAGTAATCACCAGTAACCTAATAAACCCATTCAGGTGCAGCCTTCGGCACCAGAATAAAATAGAAAACAACCCCAAAATTTACTGGCAAAAATAGGATAGCCAAATAAGCTACCGTGATTAGCTTTTCTGTTGTAGCCAACATGGGAACATATATAGCTCTCAAGTTACATGCTATATGAGCACACAGTCCTTTCAATGCATTGTACAGTAGGCAGGAAGAAAAATAAAAGTATACAGATATTCTCATTTTCTGTTTTTGGTTTTCCTATCTAATATCTTAAGTATGCATTAATCTGACAAATGAAAAATACAACAACAAAAAAAGATTAAATGTTGAAATTTTCTATTTGAATTATTAATTTTTTAATGAGAAAATTGAACTGATAAGCGTTACACGGACCCCGTTGAGAATAGCTTTTAGTGGAAGGGGAGGCGCATGGGTGAGTATCACTGGCAACCCATTAGCACTCTGCCATTTCGGTGTCAAATTGACAATGTTTTGCACCTTCTGCTGCATGTCAGCTCTGAACATGTTGAAAACCCACTGTCAAGCCACACCAGAGTTATGTGCTAGATTGTGGAAGCTATTTCCACAAAAGCACATCACATTGACCTAAACCTTACATTTTATTCCGAATTATAGCAATACTGTGAGGAAATGTAAATAATAATATTTAAAGCATCTCTCGCCCCCCCAACAGCTTACACGTATGAAGGTCTTCGCTTTCAATTGATTAACTTTCTTTGCAGCTGGCAGGTGTGGATTCCATCTGCAGTCTCTAATTTAAGTGACACGCAGTGTGGAAGTGGGAATACATACAGTACATCAGATTAATCAAGTTAACTTGATTAAATCCTGCACAACCGGCGCCATGCTGTTGTAAAGTACCCACACAAACCTGCAGCTACGATGTAGAGCAAGATGTGGTTATGAGTAACAGTACTCAGATGGTTTAATTAAATAAAACGAGCACTAAATCAATTTAAAAATACATTACAAATAGGGCTGTGTATTGGCAAGAATCTGGTGATACGATATGTATCATGATACAGGAGCTACGATTCAATATATTGCGGCACTGTAAGCAAGGAGATATATTTCATTTTTTAAATAGAATTTTAGGAAATTTGGAAACTATAACTCCCTTTTCATTATACCAACCTGTTTCTGGCACTGTACATCGTTTATAAGCATTATTGTTTACACCCGGACGACGGAACGGCTACACCAAATGTCATTTTCCGGCGGAAGAGAGCTGCTCGCGACACAACACGAGCTCGCTGCACATCACAGCGTGCAGCGCCAAAAGTTGGGCTTTGTCTCGACGCAGCGAAAAGCCGCCGGGGCGCGATGCAAGCCGTTGGAAATAATAGGTTTTCAGAGCACAGTGGTGACGTTGTCGCGTTGTGTCTGAAAGTTCAGTGAATGAGAGACAGAGAGAGAAAAGGAGAGTACTAAGAGAAAGAAATACTCAAGCAGGAGCAAAAGATGAATAAAAACTGATGAATATTAGTTTATGCCAGAAATTCACACAAGTTCACGCCAGAGGGGCGAATTATTCAGTTTTCTTTGCTGAAAAATAATAGTAGACCTATTTAACATATAAACGCTGTTGCAGTGTACTTATTATTATATTTTCATTCTTTAAAAGTCACCAGAATGCAGGAAACAAAGTTTGGGAAGGGGCCCCAGACGCCTCATTTTGGGTTAGAAGTCCTTACATCCCTAATTACAAGTAAATGCATTCAAAATTGTACTTTAGTAAAAGTAGATAAGTCTTAAAGTATAAAACGTTAAAGTACTCATTATTTAGAATAATTCCCCACTTGAGTGTTATATTCTATATTTTATTACTGGATCAATATTACTGACATGTTAATGTGTAAGTACCATTTTACTGCTGCAGCTGGAGCAACTACTTTTTATGCCTTTAGGGTAGTTTAATCTGTAACAGTGCATCATATTCTATGTTTTAAGTTGATCTTTGTACATCAATTAAAAATGTATTTTTAGGTTAATGTCCAAAATCAACTTGGGTGACAAAAAAAAAAGATACATGTTTGACATCTTGGACCTGGTAATCACCAAACCATAACCGTCAGACCGTCGCTTTGGACAAAAGCGTCTGCTAAATGAAATTGTACAACAGGTGTCCTAACAGGCTATTGCAAGGAAGTATGGGCACGGCCTCTAATACATATGTACCACTTCTTCTCTGCAGTCCTGTAGCGGTATAGTTTGGTGTGTAGTCCCGGTATGGGCCAAATAAAAATTCCAGCCCTCCCAACCATTTGTTTTGGAATATAACTACTCCTTCCCCTGCTGCGGCCAGTTTATTTTCTTGCTGGCGCTACTGCATAAATGCAACAGGGCTTCATTAGCAACAATATGGTGTGTTGGCAAGTCAGCAAAATCGGCCAGATATTTTTTTGGTGCATCTCTACAGGAGCATTAGTATGGCACTGCTATAGCGTTCGGCTTTTGAGGGGACACTCTGGATAAGTGAGGATAATACCAGGCGGCCCATGCTACAGCCCCAGTTCCCCCGTTTCTGTGGCACCATAATTACATTTAGTCCCCGCCACGACTTGAATTAGAACTAAGAGACTTAGAGCACATACCTGAAACCCCTCTCTCTCGCTCACCTTCCTTCCCTGACTCTCCTCTCGCCCCAAGATGACTCGGTAAGCACAACCTTCTCAAAGAAATCTCATTAAGGCCCACCCCTGCCACTGAGTGCTGTTGCATTATTCATGTGTTTTTCCCAAGCACTCTCAAAAAATGGTTGAATAATTCCATCTGATGTTTAAAATGCACAGCAAGAAAATCAGCTATGTTACATCTAAGCATACCTTTAAACAAACAATACTGTTGCAGGGCTCCTAGAAACTCATAAAAAAAAAACCTCATCCATGAGAAGTGACCCATAACTCAAGAAGCATAAAGTCAAGTGAACACATATAATTTATATAAATAATTAAATATGCTTCCTTAATAAGATAAAATGCAACATTAGACACATCGGGTTATATCTTAATTACTTAAAGACATTCAGTTTCAGACCACATGTGACTCATCTGAGACATTTCACTGGGACTCATTAGCTTGCAAACATTAGCATTTCATTTATGCATGGCATGCTAATCAAGCCATCACTCTATGTGTTCTTAACACTCCCTGCAGAGCCATTCACTGAATCCATCAGGACAGCCAAAGAGATCTACATAATTCTTCAGCTGGTGTTTATTGGACCTTTCAAACTTCATATGCATGTAAAACTTGTCCTTGTGTACATGCGTAGCAATGAGAGTGTTTGGGTGTAAGGGTGTGTATACGTCTGAACACCGTACAATTTATTCATGTATTGGCAGTGGCTGGCAAAAAATGCACTTAACTTTACTTTACTTTAAGTAGTTATTTTTAGCTTTAAGCGCATTGCTTTAGTTTTCCAATCAGCTGATATCTTATATGATTGAGTCGCACAGCTCTCACCAACCACATCCGTATAAAATCGTAGGCAGCCTTTCAGGCAAACAGCAAATTGCGACAGATAACCTGACTGTCAGCCCAAGACAAGAAGTAAAAGAGTGTTTAAAAAATGAAAATCATCAATCTTGTGTGGAGCAGTTTTTACTCCGACTTATCAGGTTAAAGGTGCTCTATACGATATCCAGAGCATTCATTTAGCAGCAAACAACTATTTGCTATGTAAAGATAAAGAGGAGTAATGTCTACCTGAGCAGAGAATGAAGTCTCCCTCTGTGTGTGTGGTAATCTGAGCTTCTCCGTGTTTTGGTGACATAGCCGGGCCGGCTGCGCATGCTTTTAGTGCATGTGAGCGTGCCCCACTGGCTAGCTCACAGCTGCTCTGCACATGCTCTCATACGGCGATTACCGCTGATAACGCCATCCTGACTGACGGCGCCAATGCGGAAGGGTAGCACCCACCCTTCGGGTTCAACCTCAGGTAAACACTTATCTCTGTGAGCAGTGTTGCCGTTGTTTTCACTGTTAGCCATGGCGACGACTCAGCCATGTGGGGGTAATAGAAATGCTCCAAATCTCGCATTTAGCACCTTTAAATGAAAGTAAATGGTGCAACACAGCTGATTAGCTATAATAGCTTCCTCTATGTTGGACTCTCCGGCTCCTTGTCCCCTCAAACACAAATTTGTGAGTCAGAATTCACAAAATTGACTGATTCATTGCTATTTCAGCCAGTTGGGGAAACAATCAACCAATAAGAGTGTAGTGTTTGTAGGCAGGATTAAGAATGACAATATCATCTTCCTTCATAGCTAGCTACTGTAGCTACATCCATGAAAAATAACAACTTCGATCTTCAATCTTGAAATCTCAAAATGTCATGTTAACTGCTCCTAGCAACTCCTACAGTAGCGTCCTTGTTGATTGAAGACCCTATTGGCGGGATGGATATGTCATTCACTGCTGATTGGTTAGGGTAAATAAAACAAAATAACCCTCCCTCCCAAACAGAGATTGGCTAACTTGAACACAATGCCAGGCTAAATTAATAAAGTGAAACCTAACAATTCAGTGTGATCAGGCCACACTTGTTGGTTAAAGCACATTTTAAATGTATCTCATGCTAAAGATATAGTGTCTCTCTCCTTGAGTGATCAGTGTTGGGAATACAGCATTTGTCCTCAACTGCCAAAAATAATCTAACAAACCCGTTCGGGAGAAGAAATACAGGATTCATTCAGATAAATGGCTATAAAGCAGGAAAAGAGATAAAATATTGGAGCACAGAAATATGAAACTGTGGACCGGATTCTATGCTGCCAGTAAGTCAAATAAATAACCCAAAATTTTCACTGGCAAGAACAGTTGTATCGCTTAAGCCTGCCAGTAGCTTGGGTGTTAAGTGTAGAACTGAATCCTACTTTGATCTCTGAGATTAACATCTTTCAGACAGCAGATGTAACAGCACCTCTGATACAACACTGACTCAACTAGTGTGGAATTAATTAATACATCTTTCTACACCAACTCACAGTGATGCAGCATTTCCTCGTCTTCACCTAGGGCTATATTTATGACACAACTAAAGACAATATAAGTAATAACAAACCTCTTCCCTATGATGCATTTTTATGCATGCCGCGGAATCTTGTGTGAGTAACTGAGGACGCGGTTTCATTTCATGACTCCATTCTTACCTTCACATGAGACATACGCTTTAGGCAAGCCCCGAGGACGGCGGGAGATTCCACAGCTGTTGCTGCTAAAATATGCAAATTGGTAAAATATGGTTCCAACTAAATATAACCCGTCATTAAAACTTTAGTGTTGCATTAAGCAGGAGTACTGTATAACGCAATAATGACCCCGCTGAGTCACAACCTCAGGATGATTTAACCAACCTGTGAGCGTGATGGAGAGAAAGAAGGGGAATGTATGAATAATTGTGCGTGCATCAATCTAACGATGATGTTAACACTGTATGGTTTTCTCTAAGTTTTATGGCTTTTGGCAGCTGTGGCTTGTATTAATTCAGACAAATAAAGTATTATTGCAGAATACTGTAAATGCCACTGTATCTGACTGCTAGACACCCGGGGGGCAGATGAAATGTGAGTTCAGCTTGATTTTACTGGTCTAATTTGCATGGAGTGAGGAGATATCCACGTGATTTAATCCACTTTCTCAGTCCACCTAACATGCATGTACCTTGGTGCATGTTTCCACAGCTTCTCGTTCCAAAGTACCATAAGGACGAACGCCTCTCATCTCCATGTGCAGTGAAAGTAGAGACTAACTCAGACTGGCAGATGGGTAGAGGGCATCCGGTAAACAGCCACACAGGTCAGGATGACATTAAAATGTCTTTCACTGACCAGCTCACTAAAGAGGGGAGCCCTCACGCATGCACAGGCAGCAGAGTCACATTTACTGTACAACACAGCACAGCACATCCTGGCTTTAAAACAAACACAGTTTATAAGATGTGCTTCTTAGGTGTTTATTATCACCTTGTCTTTTTATTTTTACTTGTTTGTATTTTTCACATTTCCGGTGTATTGTTCAAATAACATTTTTCTTCCTTTCCTGTTGTATGATAACAAAAAGATTAAAATAAATCATTTTTTTAGCTGTCCGGTTCATTGGTACATTTATGAGTCTCAAGCAGCAAATAACGATTATTTTTATTGTTGATTAATCTGTCGATTATTTTCTCGATTAATCGATTAGTTGTTTGGTCTATGAAATGGTGAAAAATGATGATCAGTGTTTCCCAAAGCCCAAGATGACATCCTCAAATGTCTTGTTTTGTCCACAACTCAAAGATATTCAGTTTACTGTCATAGAGGAGTAAAGAAACCAAAAAAATATTCACATTTAAGAAGCTGGAATCCCTTTTATTCTTAAATAATTACTCAACTGATAAGTGGATTATCAAAATAGTTGACGATTTAAATTTAATAGTTGAAAAGGAATCAATTAATCGAGTAATCGTTGCAGCTCTATATGAGTCGTACTATAAGCAGAGTCCCCTTACACGCACACAAGCAGCACTGTCAGCGCTCCGGTGGGCTCAGTTGGCAGCGCTGAAGATGCCCAGCATGCTGTCAGCGGCACGTTCGCACTGACCTCAGACCAGTGAAACACGGATTGGCCAACTGTCCGTGACTCTGAGACATGGTTCGTCAGAGAGGGACACACACAGGGAGAGGAAGGAGAGCTCTGCTGATAGATTTTTAAAAAGAGTGACACTGGTAATAATACTGAGAACACTGCTGACCGCCTGAGGTTGGGAGCCCTGCTGTGCAACCAAACATGTTCTGCCTCTTGGCTGACCATGTGGGAAAGAGCTTATGGCCTCATTCATACTCGTCATTTTATGTTTCTAATATCTGAATAAAAATACATATCCAATGTATACACTTCTATTTCCGCGAAGCAACACATCTTCAGAACAGGTGTCTGACAGATGTGGCTTGACATGCAATTCTGTAGCAATCTGTTTTAAATGCTTGTTTGCATTTAAACTATAAGACTCATGAAGTAGCTAAATGTAAATGGTGTATAAGCCTGTAAGAGGCTCCATTATATTCTTGGGCTTTACTGACATGGGCTTTTGTGAACTGAAAGCATTTTTATTTACTGTTTTATTGCACTTCATCTGTATACTCAATGTTGATGTGTGCTAATGTTCAGCATCTCTGAGCTTGAACTTTTCAAGGAAAAAACATCCCAGTATCCCTAGAAATTAGGTCCATATTTGAGGATTTCCCAGCTCACAGTGTACATCCAATGCAGGAAGCAGTGTACCCTTTATGAAGTGAGGTGGAAATAAGGGTGTGGAAATTGAAGGTATAGCACATCTGACTTTCACTCAGGGAATTAACTCACGGAATTAACTTTCCTTCATTTTACGTTGTTGCCTAACCCAAACCACAAATTTCCCTTAAACTTAATCATCCTGTATTTGCCACGTGCAGATATTGTAGAAAGTAAGAATTAATTTTAAAAAATTTCATTGGACTTAGAAAATATCCCTGAACATAATCAGGGATTATGCAGTTGTCACGGCATCCCAATGTGGCGATGCATTGAACGGGTAAAAGTCTGGTGGATTTCAAAACGCAACTGATTGACACTCTGAATACTTTTTACACAAACCAAAAATATGTTGACAAAAATGGTTCCAAAACTTCTATTAACCTCAAATGGTATCGAAAATAATAATAATACTATCAAATGGTAGTTAACAGTAAAATTAAAGTAGATGAAAGTGACGATATAGTGTGGTCCGAATTGGCAATGAACCAGAGTCTCCACCTGCCCAACAATGCTGGACTGACTCACCAGCAGCCGTGACGTGAGCATATAGCTAACTCAGTCATCTGACTAAACAATTAGGCCTCTCGTCGTAGGCAATCAAATTATATTAAAAATTCCACATATTTCCACTGAAATTAATATAGCAACTCTAATTCCTAAATAAATCAATAATTCATAAACTAAAGGGTTATATTTATTCTATATAGAAAAATGTCTATAACAGCAGTATTGTACAACATTGTGGTCTGGTGATAGGGTTGGAAAACAACAATTGCTGGATAATTATTGATAAAATGAATGTCTCTTAAAGGAGTACTTCATCAATTTAGCATTGCACTCCTATAACCCATAAATTCTCCCAAAAATTAATCAAAAATTAATCTTATCAAAATGCGACTAATTAATTAATTCAGGTTAAAGTGGCAGTAGGCAGTATATTTTTGGCATCTTTGGGCAAAAATTCCATAATAACCTTTCAGCATATTGTAATTCAAGTGTTCTGAGAGAAAACTAGACTTCTGCTCCTCCTCATGGCTCTGTTTTCAGGCTTTAGAAAATCTAGCCTGTGACGGGAGACTTTGACCAATCACAGGACATTTCATTGAGAGAGCATTCCTATTGGCTGTGCTCCGGTCATGTGACCGGTACTTGGCGTTCCTTCACCAGATTTCACAATGGCGGTGGCGTCACAAACTTTCTCATTTTACAGCTAAACCGTGCACTACAAGGTGATTCTGAAAACACTTGAGGAGAGAAATAGGCATTAACGTAACATAATATTGATTCATATTTGATCAGTGCTGCCTAGTTTGACCGTTTGGTCGGAGTTTGCGAGTGATTGACAGCCGGCTCTCATAGACCTCAGATCAGATCTTACTGCTTGTTTTCCTCCGGTCTGTGAAATCTTGAAGATGACGTTAGGAGCACCGGAGGACACCGGAGGACACAGAGGCACATGATTTTTGTCAGGTTACCTGACCTCATGTACTAATGTCACGATATAGCGACCGTTTTATAAAAATAACTTTTTGTAATCATATTTGCTCCAATCTAACCTACTTCAGCTTTAGGTACTACACAAGCAGTATAGTTTGATCAAATCTTGAATAAAAAGTCCATTTAATAAGAGGAGGACACACAAGCAATTATCATCTGAGGCTGGTCCTGTTTTAAACTAATATATCAGCCGAAATGTAAAGCAGTCGCTGATTATAATATGCTGCACTCTGTGGGACTAACAGATTGAGTATATGTATGTATCTATGTGTGTGTGTGTGTGTGTGTGTGTGTGTGTGTGTGTGTGTGTGTCTCCACCTGCTATGCGACCGTGTCCCGCTCACGCCAGACTGCCTGAATCACGCTCGGGCAAGAAGGCAGAACTAAGGCCCTTCTGCGAAGACAGATTATCCACAGCAGACTTTCAAACAACTACCGTATCTGAAAGGTCTGTGCATGCTAAACTTTATCAGCGTTACCAACAAATACTAATAGAAAGACTGATGAACTTCTTTGAACCAAAATATTGTACTTCTTGAGTGTAAAAGCTCATTCTTGAGCTTGGAAATATATTGTAAAATTGTCAATAAATGTTTCAAATTTCAAGTACAGACACTGTATTGAGTCTTGTTGCAAGTTTCGAGGACTTCAAAGTCCTCTCTTATGACTCCTGAAATCTGAAAGAAACTCCTTGGAGATTGTAAAATTGGTTTGGATAATCCAAAATTAGCACAAAGGTCCAATAACAAAGCGCTGCTCGTGTGCTGGCTGAGGAGGCTTTTCCTCCCAATCAGTCCCTTTACAAGTTG
>CAKAKR010062039.1:11335-21362 GCA_916700685.1 Adelosebastes latens | reverse complement strand
GAGACCAAAGCTACGGTCTCCCCCGCGTCCTCCGACCGCGGCCAACACTGTTTAACAGACGGGCTTCACTAGATACAACTTTGAGGTTTTGGTGCTTCACTGTAGTTTGTGTTGGAGTCTGAACCTGAACAGTGTAGCCTGGGAGCGCGCATGGGACACCAACCCGCAATGATTTATACGTGTAAGAAGTTACAAACAGTACCTTTAACTGTTGCTTCAACAGCATTTAAATGACTATATCAATGTGATGCTTGCACTAAATACATAATGGAATTATAGTCATTGAAATGCTAGTATGGAAGCTACACAGCTAAAAGGACTTTTCAAGCACTTTTCAACCAAATTCAGTCTAGTTTTGACCTAGACAGATGACCCTGATACCCATCTAGACGTCTATCACAATGCTCTCTTTGGTTACCACTTGGCTACTACGTCCTCAACCTTTGTAGCATGATGAGTTTCAAAATCCTCATGACTAAAAAAAAAACATTGTGTAAATGCGATTAAAGTAACATGTTTTTTGGGGGACACTCTGCTAACTCTCGTCCCCGCCACTTTCTAAATCAATCTTCCTACCCTCTCCTTGGAAATGGAGCACAAGGGCAACAACAGTTCAACAGACAAGCAGTAATGATTACAGTTACTTTTAGGTAATAAATGTGGATATAATGTACTGTGTAAAATAGACTGGAACTGTATTGAATTAAGACTTGCAGTATGCCATTGAAGCAGAAAGCACACACATGTTGTATGTTACAGTGTGGTGTCGAGGAGGTTAAACGTAGCGGAGAGGTGGGCAATTCATCATTGTTGTTTGTCAGTTTAACCTCTATCAGTGTCGGCATTGATCCTGTGTATACGTGTGTTTGTGTGCACATACAGTATAAGGTGAGTGTGTGTGTTATCAACAGCAGCATAGAGAGAAGGGCAAAACAGTGAGTCATGTCTGCTAACAGCAAAGGTTAAACACAAAGATTTGACAAAAGATTAACCTTGATGCTCTCCGAGCTTCTCGCGCACAAACACGGACTCACGAGTCGGCGCCGGCTGGCAGTTTGATGGCTGCTAATCTGCTCTGAATAGACGGTGACAGACAGAGGCAGACACACCGAGAGAAGGGGAAGGAATGTAAAAAAACTGAGATATGACGGAGGACATGACGAAATGATGAGTTGAGGGCTAGAAAGATAATGAGGTGGAGGCTGGGGAATGAAATAAAAATGATGAGCGGAAGAGCTGAGGCTGTAGAAAGAGACATGAGTGGAGCGAGCAGAGCAACAAAAAAAAACAGAAATGGAGAAGCTTCTCCGTTTTCTCCCGTTGAGGAGATTAACTCAAAAAAAGCAGCAGCTCTCCTCCGTCTCGTTTCCCCTCACCATTCAACAGTCCCAATCCCTGCATAGCATTGTGGGAAAGTTACAGTGTGCAGCGTGTGGGTGGATGAGACAACCCTCTTCCTCCCCCAGTGACCTTTAAGATGTACTCTTCTGATCTAGCGTGACATTTTCATATCAGACAGCATCTGTTCCCTATGAAAGATAAAGAATATTCTGAAGCTCGGAGGTTAAACGCAGGACATGGACGGGAGGTCAGCAAGTACTCAAGCAAGGTTCTCTGCAGGTGAGGAGACCCAAACCTAAAGGGTGTACAGGAAGTATGCTGGCAACTGAAGAGATAACCAGAATTATCGCCTTGCGATTGTATTACATTTTTGGAATTACTTCTGTGTCTCACATTATAAAATGCAGTTTTGAGGGATGTGTCTTACTCTATCTTTTTATTTACCAGATTTAATATTCTATAATAGCAAACAATGTCAGAGAAAAAGGGATGACATTCAGTAAAGGTCATGAGCCGGATTGGAATCCTCTACCAAAAAGAAGCTCTTTCATGTTGAGGGTGCAAGGTTTACTTTCTGTCTTTGTGAAACAGAAAAACAAGAACTTACTGTATATTCATATTAACCAGTTGACCTAATGAACCAAGAGGAATATGAGCCCTTGTTAGTAAGGATGCACCGATACAGATACCAGTATCGGGTCCGATACTGTGCTCATGTACTCGTACTCGCAAAACGGCTCCGATACAACGGCACCGATACCACTTTACAGCAGCGTGATGTTAACCTCTCGTCACCATCTTTCGGGTCCACACGCTCCACCTCCCCGACGGTGTGGGCGAGACGGGCCGGTGGTGCACCCGACCCCGCTGGGCCGGGATCCCACCTCAGCCGGCGCGCGCCATCCCTCACTTTTATTGCGCCACAGGGTTTTGCTTGCACCCTCTGACTCGCGCGTGTGTTAGACTCCTTGGTCCGTATCTCAAGACGGGTCGGGTGGGTTGCAGACATCGCCGCAGACCCCTGGCGCCTTTTACGTGGGCCGAGCCCCGCGCTGGCGGCACGACGCGGTCGGGGCGCACTGAGGAAAGTCAGCCCCGGTCGACAGTCGCACCGGGAGCAGGGGGCCCCGTTCCTCCCCGGCGAGGTGAGAGGGCTCAGCGGGGAGCGCTGTAAAGCTGCGGCCGCGAGCCACCTTCGCCCCGAGCCTTTCCAAGCCGACCTAGAGCCGGTCGCGGCGCACCGTCTCGTATGCGGGACTCCCCAGCCTGCCGTGTGTCGCTCACACCCTCCGGCTGGCTGTCAACGAGGGTCTTTTGGCACAGAGAAGTACTCATATCGGTACTCGGTATCGGCGAGTACCCAAATGTAAGTACTTGTAATTGTACTTGGTCTGAAAAAACGTGGTATCGGTGCATCCCTACTTGTTAGTAAATCAACAAAAGTTGAGGTAAAGATGTCAATACATACTAAAGAAGCATTATAAGCCTTGAAACAGAAAACATAGAGTGCTCCTAATGTTTTACCGACCTAGAGTATTCAGTGATGGTGAAATATGCCGTGCAGCTGGTACTCTCGGGCTCGCCAGGCTCGCTTTGCCTTCTTGTATCACTGAAGCCAAAATGAGGCCTGCCTGCTCTGCGTTCAGGGGTTTGCATTTCCTTTGAATGCGAGTTATTACGGATGCCAACATTTATCTGCTGGAAAAAAAAAAAAAAAGCGACAAATATATTTGAAATGAATGCCTGTGGAGCTCCGGCTGCAGCGAGTGTCAGGGTATTAGGGTGTTATCTGGGTTTAAAACACATCCAGGGGGGGGAACCCAGGGCAGCGGCAGCCGAGCAGGAAGAGGGAGGAGGAGGAGGAGGAGGAGGAGGAGGAGGCTCTGCAAAGAGAAAACTCCGGGGCAGATAAATGTTTAAAACGCTGACAGAATGTTATTTGTTGACATTTACCCACAGAGAGCCCCAGATGTTTCAAGCATGACAGGGTATTCACCGTATTCTGACTAGTGCCAACGAGCGGGGGAAAAAGTGATTAAATACTGTCTTCGGCAAAGGGCACAGGACGCCGTTCCAGAGACCTGCCGGTGCTGCGCATGAAACCCAAATCAGCCGACGCTTCCTGCCAACAATGAGTCTCATGTGAAGAATAGAATATACAGAACAAAATGAATAGTAGACATCTCCGGGAGTGGTCCAAGCAAAGGCTGGTGTCACACCTACTACTCCTAAGATGTCAATTTATAGTTTCTTTAAGTCCTAGAGCAACCTCTACAGCCACGCTTGTCGCCATTTTCTGGCTCTGGTACAAGAAGATGAACTTCACCAGTAAATCTTAATCTTGCCAACAAAGCTCTGATCGGCACGGTTGTTTTCCAACCGGGGAAACAGCTGTCACATCTTCACCCAAACAAGCTCCACCGATCATCACCAGCCCAGGGCAGCAAAAAATCAGATCACACGACGATAACAATCAATGGCATTCTAGATGATCTTATCTGTATTTTTGTCAACACAGATCTTCTCTTATGTGGATGATGAAGGCTGAACAAGATTTTAGCTGAAACTGTAAATGTGTAAAAGTTGAAGGGGACAAAACTGGGACCAAAGACATGCTTCCCTGATCCTCGTGGAAAGTAAACCCTTGGGTCCAGGTGAGAGTGAGACGTTTTAGTAAGATTTAATCTGTAGATTTTGAGTTGATTGATGTAGACCTGCAACGCTTAATCGATTAGTTGTCAACTATTAAATTAATCATCAACTATTTTAATAATCGGTTTGAGTGATTCTCTGATTCCAGCTTCTTAAATGTGAATATTTTCTGGTTTCTTTACTCCTCTATGACAGTAAACTGAATATATTATAGTTGTGGACAAAAACAAGACATTTGAGGACGTCATCTTGGGCTTTGGGAAACACTGATTGACATTTTTCACCATTTTCTGACACTTTCTAGACCAAACAACTAATCGACTAATCGAGAAAATAATTGACTGATTAAGTAACAATGAAAATAATCGTGAGTTGCAGCCCTAGATTGATGAGCAGATAAAAAATAAAATAGAGGGTAGAAAAGGGAGGTTGGTATAAACAATAGTGGTAAGGTGGAACAAAACAGGATAAAAATAGTCTAAGAGTCGAGGTTATGACAGAAATAGACATGCTAAAGACAGGAAAAAGTATGGCAAAGAGCATGACTGATAGCATGGAAAGGTAAAAAGCAGCGAGTTTGAAACTAAGAAAAGACTGGAGTAAGAGTGTAAACATGAGAGAGAGTGAGGAAGACTAGAAGAGACAGCGGAGGAATGAGTGATGGAAGGTGAGAGGGAGAAAGAAGGGAAAGAGCACAAGTGACAGACAGAGAAAGCACAACAGAGATCCTACCCCTGCTGCAGGGGTTTCTGGGTAAAAAAAGCATCAATAATCTCTCTCGTTCTTTTTTTCCCCCTCCATCTCTTTCTCTTCCTCGTCTCCATCCTTCATCCTCGGGATGTTTTTCAGACTCCGAGCTCAGAGGATTTTATCATTCTTCTCCCCGAGGGACTTATTCCAGTTTAAAATCATTGATACTGATTACCCCGGGCCCTGTCGTATTGATTTTTGAGATTTATTGTTGGCCGACTCCCTAGCAGAGGTCCCTGGCCCCTGTGTCCCCGAGCTGGCAGTCATTTGTTAAACACTCTCCCCTCCTGACAAGGGACACGCTGAACTATGTGCAAACACACACACACACACACACACACACACACACACACACACACACACACACACACACACACACACACACACACAAGCTTGAACATAAAAGAAGCTCAACATGTAGAGCAAAGAACTAACAACTTCTGCATTCACACTATGAGCAGTTTAGGTTGATCTAATCCAGGGGTCGGCAACCATTACTATCAAAAGAGCCATTTTACACAAAAAAAAATCTGTGTGGAGCCGCAAAATATTTGAGCATTGTGATGAAGGTAACACAGTTTATAGTCTAAGTATATAGTATAGAAATCTAATGCAAAAATACTACGGAGTATTAGGGCCACATTGAGGGAAAAAAAATTTGAGATTTCCAGAGTAAGGTCATACTATTACGAGAATAAAGTCATAAATTTGCAACAAAAAAGTCGTAATTTAACGAGAATAAAATCATAACTTTGCGAGAAAAAAGTTGTAATATTACGAGAATAAAGTCATAACTTTACGAGAAAAAAAGTCGTAATATTACGAGAATAAAGTCATAACTTTACGAGAAAAAAAGTCGTAATATTAAGAGAATGATGTCATAACATTACGAGAAAAAAAATTGTAATATTACGAGAATAAAGTCATAACTTTACGAGAAAAAAATTTGTAATATTACGAGAATAAAGTCATAACTTTACGAGAAAAAAAATTGTAATATTACGAGAATAAAGTCATAACTTTACGAGAAAAAAGTCATAATATTACGAGAATAAAGTCATAACTTTACGAGAAAAAAAGAAAATAACACGTAAAATTACTACTTTATAATATTATGACTTTATTCTTGAAATCTCAGATTTATTTTTTTTCCCTCAATGTGTTCCTAATACTCCGTCGTTTCTTGCAAAATGCCCGGTGTAATCACTAACAGCGGTGTTGTCTCTAGTTTATTAACTGGTGGTTCCTCACCGTCACATGCCTACAACAGATGTGTCTGATGGACAAAAATCTCTTCCGGTTATCTCCTCATAAGGGAACAGTCATATTAAACATTACATTATATAACTGGCATATATTCAGTGTGAAAACAGTTTAAAATTGCTTTTGATGTACGCATAGTGCCCTTGGATGTGATACAAATAGATAGGGGTTTGAAAGATGCATTTATTAGCCTCTCATGTCCTCCCAGTTCTGTTGGGACTCATGACGGAATCTGTAGTATTGCGATTACATATTCCATCCAAGCTGGGTTTGCACGCATCTTATTGCAGAGTTTGGGGCCAAGAAAGCAGGGACAGTGCATCCAATTAATTTTGTGAATGTCAAGACCATCATCTAAATGTAACTAACTAAATATTTCAAGAGCAAACTACCATGTCAAAATTCTTGTTTCCTCAAAGTACCCCATATAAACTTGGCCGCTCCCCATCTCCCCCAGAGAGATATGGGTGATGTAACCACATTTATTCACATAAACAACGTGGATTCAAACAGACAAATGCCCGACCCAGTCATTCATAAGTGCAAACAAATATATAAACCACACATTCTCATATAGGTCACACACAAACACACATTGTAGCAGCAGCAGCAGCCACTTAAGCTCCATTTTCTTCTCCTGCTGTTATTATCCAGCTCTGACAATATCTGACCTTCATGCACAGATCAGTGAAAGCAGGTCAGTTTCCTTCTCTCATTACTTCTTTTTTCAGTGCCAGAGATGAGCCAGAGGAAGGAGACAGAAAGCAGTAAGTGTGTTCAGAGGAAAAGTAGAAGAGTGAATCGACTGCTACGTGTAGCAGCTGGGCGATCAGACGGATTAGGAGAACGACAAAAAGTAGAGAACAGTCAGGAAAGAACATGAGAGCCGTGGGGTTCAACGAGGCTTTTGGGAGAGTAGCCTGAGTATGTCAACAACGGCATAAACCATGAGGTGTTTCACTCGAGCTATGTCCACGTTCAAGGGCCGGATCCATCAAAGGACACTAGTAGGTTCTTCAGAGTACCTGAAGGCTCCATCGAGTCTGCACCTCACCCCTAAACTGGTGCTGCGTTCAGGCACATTCACTATTTCAGTACCGATAGCAATACCTGGGCTTTGGCCAATACCGAGTACCGATCCGATACCGAGTACCGATCCGATACCAGTGTTTAATTAATAAGCCGTATGCCTCACCGTGTGGAAGTGACTGGGATCATTCATTTATGTGTAACTTTGTAAAACAATTAAATACACAGATATGCATTTACTAAATTGTTATTTATTATTCAAATTAGTGATGTTAATAATTAACCGATAACCGACGTCAAGAACTTTAACCGATTAACGCTATCGGTTAAAACGGTTAAAAGAAATATGAATAATTAATTAAAAAGCTGAGAAAAACTTAGAGGAGCGGCTCGTCTCTTTAAGGAGAAAAGCTGGTCCACCTTAACAGCCCACCTTAAGAGGCGGAGCCGGAGTTGCAGGATACAGGAAGTTGGCTCCGGTCCCTCCGGCTCGCTTGAGCGGAGCGGAGGAGTTGTAGTTTCGTAGCATTTATTCACCGACAAATAAAGTGTACACACACTGCTACACCTACGCTCACAGCTAGAACGCCACCAACAACCTCACACTCACCGCCAACACACACACACGGTCTGTTGGAAACTCACTAAAGTTACGTAGACTGTACATGTGCGGCGGCGGCGAGCACGAAGCCTCCGGCAATGCTAGAGCTGCTAACGTAGCACAAACACACACACTGTTTGTTGGACACTCGCTAAAGTTCTGCCGGGCAGACACACAGCTGACAACCTGCTAAACTAAACTAAATGTGCGGTGGAGACTTTTACTGGGAAAGTGGCTGCATGTCCGCGACACTACACGCAGCATCGTAGCTGCTTAGTTAACGCTCCCGGACGGTGAACTGGGGACTCCCGTCAACGAACATCTGTTGTGCTCCTGCAGCTGGAGCACTGCTAAATGCAAGACACAAATCTTGTTGGTTAACGGTTTATAATCTGTCCGGTCGGTTATCGGTTGAGAAGAATTTTCAAAATTAGCATCCCTAATGTATAGTATATAAGCATTGAACTGAATTGAATAGATGGGCACTATTGTAACAGATACCCAATCTAGCTATTTGAATCAATATCGGCCCAATATCCAATCCAGTATCAGTATTAGTGCATCCCTACTTTTCACCAGGCAGTCCTCAAGGTCCCTGATACCACAGTATGAGCAATGAGGTTTCACTTAAACACATCAACTGGCAAATACCAGATTACCTTCTATGTCCTTGGAATGTCCTGTGATTGTCACTCGCCTGCATGTGTGACCGAGCTTTAACACCAATTTAAACAGGCCTAGACACATTTGCTTCCACACACACACAAACTGCATGTTATAGCACCATTTCCTCGGATGTACTGAGGATGATGCCTGAGCAGAGGGTTAAACAGGCTGCAACAGATGCAACAGCTTTGCTCACAGACGTCATCGAGATGCTAATGTGGTGTGTGAGGTCACAGGAGCATGATGGGACTCTCCTGGGGGCAACATGACCTAAACTGCCCCGCATCGCACCGCAACCTGCATGACTAATGAAGAACAAGAATAACAAGCCGGGCTGCCGAGCCCTCTGGGCGAGGCGTCTGCTGTGAGACCGTTAGCAGCGTGGTGCTGGTGTTAGAGGGTAATAGTGCAACAGTGTCACAGAGAAACAATATGTGTTTGTGTTTCTGATTAGTTAAGCATTTCAAAGAGTGTTTTTAAGGATGGCTATAAGTTCAGTTGAGCAGATATTGTTCATATCATAATCTGATATCTCTCCCCCTTTGGGCTGCTGACGTTGATGGATTCTGTGTTTGCACCTGTGACGACGGGTTAATGTACCTGACTCTGAATGTTCCAAGTCAAGTCTGACTCTGCAGTTTGCACATTGCAGGTTTGGAGACCTGTACACGTTTTTAGACTAATGACTGCGTTACTACAGGCACCTGAATGCAACATTAACAAGGATTCTTGTGTCCCTGAACTCAACGACATTATCACACAGTGACGACGTAACTTGACAAAAAATTAAGAATACATGCTGTTGACTGAGACAGACTATTAAGCAAGTTTAAAATGATGGATGCCAAAGGTTCCCTGCTAGAAACATGCTTACATTGCCTCTTTTGGAAAGTTAACGCTGGCAGCGTACAAAGACCGGTTCACCATCCCTCTGAAGAAAAAAGATGTAAATGTGTGAAGGCAAAAAAATCACTTGGCCATGCCCATTTCTGCCTTGAGTGTCTTTCAAAACAACACATTTCATCCAACCTTAAACAATTTTTTATACATAACATTTCAATGAAAACTTAATTTTTTTGATATTTCAATACTATTTTCCTAAAGTTGCCTTTTTTTTTTTTTAAAGTGTGGCGGACGGGACAAACTGCCAGAACTTCTGAACAAAAAAACAATCCAGTACCGCCACGATTTGGCTAGTCTTGAAACATCCATCCATCCATCTTCAACCGCTTATCCGGGATCGGGTCGCGGGGGCAACAGCTCCAGCAGGGGACCCCAAACTTCCCTTTCCCGGGCCACATTAACCAGCTCTGACTGGGGGATCCCGAGGCGTTCCCAGGCCAGTGTGGAGATATAATCTCTCCACCTAGTCCTGGGTCTTCCCCGTGGCCTCCTCCCAGCTGGTCGTGCCTGGAACACCTCCCTAGGGAGGCGCCCAGGGGGCATCCTTACTAGATGCCCGAACCACCTCAACTGGCTTGAAACATAACTACTTCTAAAAGCTTCCTATTATCAAAATACAACATTCAGAGTTCACATTGTGCAACCTTGACTGAGTTTTGAACTCTCTTTCTTATAATCACCAGGAGAGGAATGTGAACACGCCCAGATGTTTCATCATGTTTTTTGTTAATAACGCAATTGTTGTTTTCATTTAAATCAAATCCAAAATGAAATGCTGAGAAACAAGATGAGTGTATCAGAGTAAATCAAGGTTAAGTAGTG
>CAKAKR010062038.1:8752-20924 GCA_916700685.1 Adelosebastes latens | reverse complement strand
ATAACCTAATATATCATTATTGGCTTTACGGAGCCTTCAAGTGAGTTTCAACTCATTGTTTAACTGTCCAGCCCTCAACTTTACTGTTCTGGTTCACTGTAACTGCTCACATAGCGTCGTTTTCAGAGAAAAAGCCGTAAAAACACACTGTACACTACCCTGCTCAGCAGCAAACAGTTGGTGGAGACCAAAATCAGAGCTAAAAGAGAGTGAATATTGGACTTACATTCATCAGGTGGACACAAACACAACTCCTAATGAATGATCATTTTGCTTAAGTTCACCATATCAACTTAAAAGGTGATGATATGTCAGTGTTGTGTTGTTTCCGCTATAAAGTAATTTGGCAGATGATTAAACGAATCCGCGTGAGGATGAAATATTGTTTCTTCCAATCACCTTACACTACTGATCATTAAAGGTGCAATGTGTCACGTCAAACATGTCAAAGATGTCTATGTATTGTGTTGCAGAGATATCTAGTGAAATGAGCATGCTAACCAGCTAGCCCCAGCACGTCCTGTCTTGTAATACCTCTTCAATACCTCGAGAGGCGATACCAGTCCAGTCGGCCCTCAGTCCGACATGAAGAAGTAGAGCTGCAGCGAGGGGCTGGTCAGTCACGCTGACGGTAGGCCTACAGGGTCCGTGTACGTTTTCATAGTTTGTTTACTGGATTAAATTTAAAGTGGCAGAATTGTCCTCTCGTCCTCCAGGAGACTACTTCGCCAGGAGGAGAGGGTGAGCGGCAACTCCAGGAGACGGACCTTCACTTTGCAGTTAGCTCGAATTCAGCCAGCGCAAACTGGGTCTGATCCCGGTGCTGGAGTTTGTACTGGCTGAATTCAAGTGTCTGTGGCCGCTAACTGAAGGTCCGTCTCCCAGAGTTGCCGCACGCTCTACTCTAAGGATGTCAAGAGAACCAATACTTCGGTACTACTCTCTACAGTAGCGAAGGTAGCGTACGATGCCTGCAGGGTCTGAAATTAACACCCGCCCAGCGTCAAATGCGGCTGCTTCCGTCCTCTGCTCTGTGTCGGAGTTTGACACACACACAGACACAACCTCGCCATGCAGCGGCGAGATCCAGAGATGCAGAGATCCATTATGTTCGAGAAGAGGGTTCACTCGTGGGGGAAAAAAACTGAACTGAACAAACTGAATTTCTATCTCTTGTTGGTCATTGCTAAATCCCTAAAAAAAAAAGTTGTGTTTTTTTTTTTTTATTGAACTCTGGACTCTGTATTTCCGGTGAATGTTATTGGGACTTGCATTTGATTATCCACTTTGATCCACTTTGTTTGAACCGATCCAACAGCATCCAATCAAGTTTCAGGAGAAAACCATGAAGAAGAACTAACGTTCTGTTACCGAGCACCAGTTGGATCCAGTGACTGCTGTTAAAATGACGTTACATCTGGTGAAGAGCGCACGTGTCTTGTTTAGGACTCGAGACTTGACTTGGGACTTGAGTCACAGACTTGTGACTTACTTGTGACTTCTAAAACAATGACTTGGTCCCACCTCTGGTAGCCCATACCCAGTGAAATGTCACCATGTCAGTGAATTTAAACTACTGCTTGCAATCTGAGGATTTTTTATTTTATTTTTTTACTGTGGTATCGAATTTGGTATCGAGAATCGTGTAAATTCACTGGTATTGGTATCGACTACTAGATTTCTGGTATCGTGACATCCCTACTCTACTCCCAGCGAAGTAGTCTCCTGGTTGCGGAGAGGACGAAAACAACGAAAATACGAGTCGTTTCTCGTTACTGCCACTTTGGATTTAATCCAATAAACAAACGTACGTGGACCGTAAAGCCCCCGGTTAGCGGTACAGTAAACATACAAATGAAGTATGGTTGAATTTGTACGTATTCTTGCCCTGCTGATAGTTAGTAGTTGGCTATTTGTTAATAACTGATGACTGTAAATTTCAGATTGTATGGACCCAGTAGTAGACGTGAAATGCTGACCCCTATTTGTTCGGAGCATGTGGCCAGGTATTACACTTTGTTATGGAAATAAATGCAATCAGTGTTCATGCAGCAGATTGCTTGCTGAAACAAGATGGCTGCTGCCCACCTCACTGATAAAACAACATGTTCAGCAGCCAGCAGATATGACTGTGAACTTTTACTGAGGTTCACGCTGATCTATAATTCACACTGCATATTTGCAGGGGGACATTCCAGCAGTTAATAATTGATCCTTGCACACAATATCAGAAATGCCTCCATTGAAGCCAAGGCTTGTGAAATCATGAGACAGGAATGCCACGTATCTCATGGTTTAGTCAGGATTGACTGCTGGGTACATTTCACACAGTAAACAAGCCTGAAGCCAGTGAGACAAAACTCCCCTTTCCTTCAGAGCCAGGAGTTATTATTTAACCAAACCACAAGTGATAACTCTGTAAAAAAATGTTCCTGTTTTTGTGAGCTGAAAAAGCCTCAACAATACTCTAATACTTCCTCTTTCTTAGCAATTACTCTGCAGTAAGAGGTGCCTGTTGTCAGTCTGAAATGAAATTGTTTGCCTATTGAAATCTCAAACTATAAAAATGTTATCACTGTCTGCTCTGCTTGTAGGAGATCCGTCTCCTCCACTGATAAGAGGACAGGTCGGTGGAAAGAAATAGGGCCGGATTGTGCCTTTTATCTATCGCCAAATCATTTTCAAATCCACAAGGACGACTGAGTGAGTGAGTGGATTTGGGATTCAGCAGAGAGCGAGCCGAGATTGCCGAGTTCATTCCCGCCCCGCCGGGGTACATATCAGATAACGTTGTCGCTTTCGATTTGAGCTGTAATTTCCTGAAAGACGAGGTGCGATGTGACAGATGGCGCTCATGGTGAAAGAGCTGCCGAAGGACGAGGACATGTTGCACCGCCGTCAAACCTCCGGCGGGACGAGGAGCGGGCAGGAGGGGTCGGCCGCCACTTCCACTTTTATTTTTCATGCACTTTTGACTGTAAGACACATCAAACCCCGGGTCAAAGACATGAGTTTAGCATTTGTAAAATCATGTTAGTACTTATGTTGAAGCAAGAGCTGGCGTCAGGTCTTTCTCTTCAGATATTTTGCAGAGAAAATGTCCGTTTGTTACTCTTTTCTTTAATTATTTAAAAGGTACACTCTCAGACAATTCATACGTAAACCACGTACGCCACGCGCTCCTGACGTTCCCAGTGTGGACGAGGCGTAAGTCTTTCTTCAGAGCTAGTTACGTAGTATATAAAATGAGAAAGACCACCTATGGTGTGGGGGTGGGGAGGCGGATGGGTCCAACAAGCACAGGACTTTCAACCTGGAGATCGTTGTTCGAGACCGGTGTTTTGTTTTGCGTGTTTTACGTTAGTGATGTTTGTCACGTGTTTTGTAGTGACAGTTGTCACGTGATGTTTGGCATGTTTTCCGTACGTGTTTTACTTGGTTTGCGTACTTATTTTAAGCCCAACCGTGACGTTTTCCCTGAACCTAACTAAGTGTCTTTTTTGGCCCCCTGCTGGTGCTGCATGTTAATACAGGCGTGTAATATTCACGTCTCCGCAAGACAAAAACGTGACACTTAGCACGGTCCTGCTTGGCAAAATAACTGAGCTAACAGCTAACGTACAGAGGTTGCATTGATTTACAATATGATGTGCTCAAGCTCTATTCAGTAAAAATAATGGGTGAAGGTAAATCATAATGTTTTCATGATGTGTTCAAATGCAAAACCAGTATGCAAACGGTAATAAAGGATGTTGAAGTACATGGGATTTTTTTTGTGGTATCGAATTGGGTATCGAGAATCGTGGAATTTTACTGGTATTGATTACTAAATCTCTGGTATCGTGACATCCCTAACATAAGACATGCACACACTAACAAAATAACAAAATGTAGCATACAGTATGCCCATTCACGCCAACCAAGGTGGGCCTCAAATGTCCTCATGTTCATGCCAAAAACACACACAATAAAATAAGCTTCCTCCACATTATTTCATGCTAAACGTACAGTATACTCACAACCACTTTCAAACATACTGGTTTTAGTGCAACCGCACCACCCCGTGTCAGATACCGCTACATGCTGCGAGGCAGTCAGCATCTGGCCACCTATAGGCTGCTGCACTTTCCTTACAGCGTGAAACACAACACAACCTGCTCCCATAATACCCGCTATATGTACTTTAACATGACACACAGCTGCCTGCACTCCAGCAATAGTTCTGACATATCATATCAGCTCATTTTGTCCGTGGTTGAATCCCAGACATGTTATTCATGTTAATAAAATGAGAAGAGATTATTTCATCTGCTGTTTACTTATTGTATATCAACGTGATTCAAGACTTTTCTAGAATAAAAAAGGCATTTTTTTCTCCACTGTAAAGCAGCAATCACCTTTATTCTGTCTAATTTCATGATACTGAAACTAATTTCTAGAGTGAAGCTGCACGAGGTAGTGAAGAAAATGTCACCTAATGAGAATTTTAGGACCGAAAACTGACCCAATTGTGTTAAATTGTCCACTTTCTTTGCCGCGGTATAGTGACAGTAGTAGCAGCAGCAGCAGCAGCGGTGACTCAACCTGCAGCTGCACCCATTCCCCACCTTCCTCTACACACACAAACACACAGTCGGTTGCATTAAGCGGCAGCTGCAGCCTCCCATTGTCCTGCTCCATCTCCTCCGCTGTAAGTTAACTGCATCACACGCAGGCTGATGGTTTAATTAAGACGGATGAAAAGCGATCCTGTTGATCACATGACTCATTGGAGTTTTTTTTAATCATTGACATCTCGGCGGGGAGGGAACCACAAAGACAGACAAAGAGAGGACCTCCTGAGACCTGCACGGTCCCTCTCTTTGTTTGTCTCCTTTCTGTCTGACAAAAGTATATGGACATCTCTCCTATAAGCCCCTTGACCTCCTGTCCACATACATTTGTCCAGACAGAACAGAGTCAGACAGGATATGTGACACACACACCTTGAGCAGCCGACGGCGGCGACAGCGGTAACGGATGAGTCACCGTCGTAACTTCTCATCAGGTTGCTGTTCTGTCTCCGTCCAGCAGGATGAATGAACGGACCGGATTTATGAGAGCCAATCAGCAGCCACACTGACAGGACACATTACTACACAGTCTCCACGTTGCCACGGTGATCTTATAACACGGCTCAGAGGGGGACCATCGCTGCCAACACTTCAACGCCATTTCAACAAGAACCTATAGAGCTTTGATTTGAGCCTACCATAGACACAATTGGTCATGTGACCACACACACCACACAAGAGTCATCCATTTTACTGACTCTGTGATGGAGAGAGGCCCATAAGACCAGCGGTGAGCACATTTAGGTTAAAAAAACATCTTTTTACCACTCAAAGTGATTTTTTTTTTATATTCAAGGAGTCGTTATTCTTCTGTCTCAACAATTACAGACAAGTTAGAAAAAATCTCACACGTGTGTTAGTGCTTTAGGAAGTTACAATATGAGGCTATACTGTTAGCATGACGTTAGCTCTAAACTGCTGGATGATACAAGTTTGTTTGCAAGTTGAGCCATTTATTATTATATATCAGTAGATAATAGCTTCGACTTGTTATATAAATCTCAATGTCAACTGCAATCGTTCAAAAATGATAAATAAAAAGATGATCATATTATAGGCTAATCGACTTTTAACCTTTTCTAGGACGTGATTGGTTCACGTTTTAGTGTGCGTCACCATCTGTCTTAGTTGAGCCAAGAGACCTTTTTTTTTTTTTTTGGAAAGTCATATTTTGAAAACTGTTTATTTTTAGATCCAAATTGATCATTCCCAAGGATGCATACGTGTACATTTTTTAGTTGGAGACATATACCATTAAAAACCGGCTCAACTCACCCCGCTCTCCCCTATACTGGTGTATTAGCATTTCAGATGCAGGGACATGTAAACAGCATTTGAATGTAGGAGCTCATTTTAAACCCGACAACGGGATGTGAAACTGTACAAATGCAGAAGTTTATTGTATTTTTTGTATGTAAAATGTTCATGTGCAAAGTAACTATCGCTGTCAGATAAATATAGTGGATTAAAAAGTAACTTTTTCAAACTTGACAACATAAACCTTCTAAATGGGCCCCTTTGAAGTCATCTTTGACTAAAGCTGTTGCCCCAGCAACAGAATGGCAATGAAAAGGTCTATAGCATCAAGTGGAAATACTCAAGTAAAGTACAAGCACATGAAAATTGTACTTCAGCCGAGTACTTGCATAAACTCACAGCAGAGCACCACAGAAACAAGTCCTGTCCCTAAAGGAGTATTACATTAATATTGCATTGATGTGCACCAATAGAATTACTTTATATTGGAGGAGTTAGGTCTGCAACTAATGAAACTTTTTATTATCGATTACTCTGTAGGCTATTTTTTTGAATAATTGATTAGTTGTTTAGTCTTTAAAAGATCAGAACATAATAAAAATATTCAGTTTACAAAGATATGAAGCAGAGAGAAGAATTAAATCCTCACATTTAAAGGGACTATATGTAACTTTTAGAAAGTCCTTGTTATTAATGACACCGGTGACAGCCGATTAGACTGCTGTCAGGCTATTAAATAGGCGTTATCAGTCGCTGTAAGCCCCATAGATGTGGGTCAATAGGGGCCTACTACACCCACTAGTAGGTTTTATCATCTATTCACATGTTAGATCTCTGAAAGAAGGTATAAAAGAACACGACTCCGATGTCTAGCAACCGTAGTAATTATGACAGGAGCAGAAGCGAAAGTCTTTAAGTATTTAACCCAAAACACAATGTTTTTCCCTAAACTTAACCAAGTGTTTTTACGTTGCCTAAACCTAAAGAAGTTGTAGTTTTATTACCTAAACCTAAAGAAGTTGTAGTTTTGTTGTCTTAACCTAAAGAAAATGTAGTTTTATTAAACCTAAAGTAGTTGTAGTTTTATTAAACCTAAAAAAGTTGTAGTTTTATTAAACCTAAAGTTGTAGTTTTATTGCCTATACCTAAAGAAGTTGTAGTTTTATTAAACCTAAAGAAGTTGAGGTTTTATTGCCTAAACCTAAAGAAGTTGTAGTTTTATTAAACCTAAAGAAGTTGTAGTTTTATTGCCTAAACCTAAAGTTGTAGTTTTATTGCCTAAACCTAAAGAAGTTGTAGTTTTATTGTCTAAACCTATAGAAGTTGAGGTTTTATTAAACCTAAAAAAAGTTGTAGTTTTATTGAACCTATAGAAGTTGTAGTTTTATTGCCTATACCTGAAGAAGTTGTAGTTTTATTAAACCCAAAGAAATTGTAGTTTTGTTGCCTAAACCTAAAGAAGTTGTAGTTTTGTTGCCTAAACCTTAAGAAGTTGTAGTTTTGTTGCCTAAACCTAAAGAAGTTGTAGTTTTGTTGCCTAAACCTAAAGAAGTTGTAGTTTTGTTACCTAAACCTAAAGAAGTTGTAGTTTTGTTGCCTAAACCTAAAGAAGTTGTAGTTTTGTTGCCTAAACCTAAAGAAGCATTTTTGTTTGTCTTCAAAATGTGACGTTTCATTGAGTTTTATATGTCAGAACGTGTTGCTTTTAGGTTTCACTTTCACTTCTACAATGTAGTAGGCGTAGTAGGCCCCTTCTGACCCACATCTATGTTGCTTACAGCGACTAATAAGGCCTATTCAATGGCCTGATAACAGTCGAACCGGGTGCAGCAATCATCCTGGGCATTGGCCAAAACAGTAACGTGACATTACATTACAATCATATTATATCACCGTTAATGTCCAATCTCCATGATACCAAATAGCTCGCCATTTGCAAATCATCATCGGACATTACGAAGCAAAACCGTCCCGCGTCATTTACACAGAAATCAGACCACAGGCTGCTATATCGGCAACCGAGAAAGTCGGGGAAGGTCTCAGTTTTTAAGTTACATTACAATCTGTTCACATAAATTTCAATACATAGCAATTAATACATGTAAATTGTTACATATAGTACCTTTAAAAAAAAGGAATTATCCTTTTTTTTTTGCTTAATAACGGCCTTAACGATTAATTGATTATCCGCATTGTTGTTTATTTGTTTTCTTTTCGTCAACTAATCGATTAAACGACTAATTATTTATGATCTACTGAATGATATTTCAGTGAACAAAAAAAAGGTCTAGTCTTGAATCAGCATCACTATCACTGTGGCTCCACACACACACACACACACACACACACACACACACACACACACAAAGCATCTCATTTTATTTCTATAATCAAATTTCCTTCGCAGTAAATAAATAGAGCACGAATTAAAACCCCACCACCATCCTCCTCCATCCTCCATCCTCCTCCTCTCCATCCTATTGATAGGCAAGGTGGCATCTCTCCCATCCACACCCTACTCCCAGTGCGCATGCGTGCCGCGGCAAACAAAGGACCAGGCACTGAACCGACGGAGGATGGCTAATAAAGTTTGACTCGCTGCAGAAATAACATCCAACATGGATGCAGCAGCAGCAGCAGCAGCAACAGCAACACAAGCAGGAGTGAAAAAGGATGAACCTGATGTATGTGCACGCGGAAGGGGGGGGTTATTCAGGTACGGGGGGGGGGGGGGGGGGGGGGGGGGGGGGGCCCCCCCACATCTTCATCACCCCCCCTCCTCCTCCACCTCCTCCTCATCCTCCTCCATCCTCCACCTTCTTCTTCTTCTCAGTGCAATAAAACGGAAATATGAGATCAATAATTCATCTAAATCATGACATAATGTGATTAGAGGCCGCTGGATGTGTGTGTGATAGTGTGCATGTGAGTGTGCGTGTGCAGCCAAATGGTGTCACACCTCCACACAGACAAAGAGGCTCTTCTTCTTTTATTTCTGGATGTTCAACTGGCTGTAAATGATGAAGCGTTGCCTAGCAACCTGCGCAAATTATATAATAAGAATAATAATAATAATAATAAACTATTTCAGGGGTGATCAATAAATAATAAAGAGCGCGTGGTGCATTTTTTTCCCCCTCAATAAAAGTGAGGAATAAAAAGGAGAATCTGTGCGTGAAGCGCGTGTTCCTCCAGACGGTACACACCCCTTTTTAAAAGCTCGTGCACATTTTTTTTTGCTTGGGAAGAATTAATTTCTGGAATTGTTCTTATTCAGCTTTGTTCTATTTTATTATTATTATTATTATTATTATTATTAAATCTACCGGATCTTTTGTCTACTCTCATGCACGCCGCGTGCGCACCGGAGGCTCCACCAAATGGAGAGATTGGAGAAAAAAAAAAAAAAACAGACAAAAGGGATGAACAAAAATAATAAAATAGCTTAAAAAGCATCCAAAGCGCGTGTTTTAGTAGGTGAATGGAGAGTGTGGTTGTCTTACCGTGCACGCTGAAGTTCCTCGGCTCCTCTGCTCTCCTCGCAGCTTCAAGTAGCGGCTGCTCTAATGTGTTTTTGCGGCTTCTCCTGCGCGCCCAGCGGCTTGTGCCTGCTGCTGCTGCTGCTGCACGGTGCACGGTTCAGCTCGGCTCCACACGCACGCGCATCCACACATACGTGCACGCGCGCGGTTTGTGCACGCAAGCACACACAGATGCACAATTTTTTCTCTCAGGAGGAAAACAAATATTTTACTGTCTGTCTTTTTTTATGATATCTTTATGGTGATCCATACTCATATTGTTGTTGTATGATATCACTAGTTTATTGGTGATTTTAATCGTCGATGCAATCACTGTAATATTCCAACAATAATATTCCCTCCAACATTTATCACAAGAGCTCTGTTTTTCCAAAGTGCACCAGATTATTTTGATCTCTTCTTCCTGGTGGATGTGTTTGTGTTTTTAGTCAATAATTACTCAGGTTTTTTGCAATGCGCACTGGAGGGGAATGTGCATTTTCTCTGCGCATGTTTTAGTGGAAATACATCCTCCATCCTCCATCCTCTTGTGTCTCTCTCCAGTTTGGTGTCCTCCGTGCGCCCTCTGCCGTGCACTGCAGCTCCTGTCCTTTAGTTTGGGGGTCAAAATGATGGACTTGTTGATGCACAAATGGATGCACCTGACACCCTACAGGTGGAAGAAGAACTTATTTAATTAAAACTTGTGATCAGTAGAGAAACACCCCATGTGCTCTGCATTTTAGGTCAAAACAAAAAATGTTCTTTAGCCTAATTAATAATACAATAGTGTGTAAGAGACTTCCTCACATTTGAGAAGCTGGAACCAGAAGATGTTGGGCATACTGCCTTGATAAATATTAATAAGAAATAAATATGCAATGACTTTTTAATTAAATTTACGTCCATAGACAAACGAATAATTCAACTCACTGTTTTGGCGTTACTTCGCCAGAGTTTCTGAATGAAGATGCACTTTGAATTTACCAAAAGAAGGCGTCAATTTTGAGTTATCACAAAATATGATGTGTAATGTTGGAGCTCTCCATGCTTCTGTTTTTTTTTTTTTTTATGTAGTACTTACACTTGGACACTAGATGGTAGTGTTTGCAAAGAATTGAGACGTTTCATTTGCTCCTATGAACCTTCTACTGAGGAAGTGACTCCAGGTGAGTCAGTGTGTTTGCTTAATTGAACCAATGAACAGCACTAACCTCTCCTCTCCTCCTCAGTACCTCAAGCTTTCATTTAGTTCAGTACTTCAGTTCAGTTTAAAGGTTCTGGTCTTTTGGGAGACTTTCCACATTTCAGAGGTTAATGTTGTTGTTACTGACACTCAGGATGAGATTATAGGGTGTTGCAGAAACTGCTTTATGACACACAACACCACTGGGACCATTCAACACCGTGAGCACTGCTACTGCTCATACTTTGATTAACGTAGAGTTTACCATGCTTACTTGCCTTGGCCTTTTACCCCTCTTGGGGAGTAGTAGGCCGTCGACGATGCGTCTCCACCCATCTCCTCTATCCTGGGCCTTTCTCTCCGGCTGGTTCCAGGTGGAGCCCGTTCTTTTGGTGTCTGCCTCGAGGTCTCGGCGCCAGGTGTTCTTTGGCCTTCCTCTTTTCCTTTTTCCTTTCCAGGATAAAGCTTCCCAGCAAACATGTGACGCCAGGAAGACGCTCAGATCATGTCTGTATAGCGTCTGTCAGTCCAGACCCACTTTTTGGACGTCTGGTGGACGTGCAACTCAGGTTGACGTCAATAGTTGAACGTTAAAAGGACGTTTAAAAAAGGACGTCGCAAAAACTTTCACTCTGGCTCCTCAGTGGACGTCTTTTGGACGGTCGACAGAGACGTTAAATTGATGTCTTTTTGTCTTTGCTCAGTGGGTTGCCTGGTGATGTTTGACGTAGGCTTACGGAGTATGTGACCTATCCATGTCGAGCGTGTTTTTGGGAATTTCTTCATCTGCAGGAAGTTGGTGGGTTCTCTGCCAAAGCTTGTTGTTGTTGTTGTTGTTGTGGATGTTGTGAAGATTATAGGCTGTTGCAGAAACTGCTTTATGACACACAGCACCGCTCTAACTGGGACCATTCAACACCGTGAGTACTGCTACTGCTCATACTTTGACTAACGTAGAGTTTACCATGCAGGAAAAGCTCTTTCACTCTCACTACTCTCACTCCCCTCCCCTCCAGCAGGAACTATGTGGGGATTAGGGAGAGATGTCAGTTTAAGACGCTGTGACCTGACTGACTCGGCCGTACCTGACCTCTGCTCAGAGCTGCTGATAAATCCTGCATGTTTCTGAGATGGTCTCTCTCAGCTGCAGAGAGCTGCTTATGAACTATATCTGACCCTTCAGATCCGACATCCCCTCTCTGGTCACTAACAACCAGCACGAAGCCACATACCACTAACAGGGCTGCACAGGCCTCTGGCTGTTTATCTTAAAGGGTCAGTTCACACAGAAAAACCTTCACTCACTGACGGCGGCGTCATGAAGACAGTTTTGGTTTTTAATGTGCTGAGATGTGCACTTTAGAAAGTTCTGCCTCCACATGAGGACGACGGAGGGAATTCATTCTAGTTCATGTTAAAGATGCACTAAGTTTATACCACTTATAGCAGGGGTCAGCAACCTAAGTCTCTTCAGCTCCTCTCCAGTGGCTCCCTGTGGATTTTTTAAAAATGGAAATGAATAACTGTTTTTTGTTTACATTTTCATTTTTATTTATCATTGTTGTAGGTCTATGGTACGACGGTATGACGGAGTA
>CAKAKR010062037.1:0-16060 GCA_916700685.1 Adelosebastes latens | reverse complement strand
ACACACACACACACACACACACACACACACACACTTCAGCTGTTAGCAACAATTGCTTTTTAACAGTCGAGTCCTGCTCCGACACTGGTTTGTTTACCGTTGAGAATACAGTGTTATAATATGTTTTTGCAGAAATGGCAAAAGATAAAGAGCACAGGAAAATGAAGCTGGTGCATTTTGTGCCACATTTTGTGCACATAGAGTAGAGTAATATAGTTATATACCGGTAATAAAGTTACTGAAGGACCCTCGAATCCAAATTTGTACAAAAATGTGAGAAATTATATAGGCTTTTTTTTGGGGTATTTGAATAAAAAGAAACACTTCCGCATTTGACGACTAGGCCAGGATAGTCAAATCAGCTGAAACCAAGCTGATTACTTTCAGTTAAGTTACGGTACTTTCACACAGTCTCGATTTGTTGTTTCTGGACTATGAAATAAATACTGTATATGTATTACTTTAATAACTTTAAAACTACTCATGCCTGTAGTCCGATTGCCATGTTTTGCACACTTCCATAACACCAAAGGATAGAATAGAATAAACATCTTTTTTATCCACTTGCATGGAAATTTGTCTTTGGATTCACAGACATACATACACGTTAAAGCTTCCTTTGCCATGGGTTAAATTAAATGAGATAAAGAAAAACAAAAAATTAAGTAAGTTATAGCCTAAGTGGGCCAAACGGTTGGGATGAAACTGTTAAAATATTAACAATTAATATATATCTTAAATAGACATCATTAAAAAAAACAGCTGCAGTCACTAATATCTAATAAAATCATTTAAGATGACAGAGGATGGAATAAAAGATCTCTTAAAGATGTTTTAGATTACAATTATCAAAACTTTGTCGCAGCAGAGGAGTAAACTTCAGAGACAGCCACCGACAGGGAACACACAGTGTTGTCGTTGGCACCGACAGCCGTCGTCGTAATGTGCCACATGCCTGCTGCGAACAGCTGCTGGCTTCGGCAGCGTTTGACAAACTGCATGCTGGGTGACAAGTTAATCACAACCATCACATCAGTGGCTATTTTGTAACTGTAAACCATTATACAGAAAGGAGATATGAGAAATGTGACATGAAAAATCAGCTGGCTTCAGAGCGTTTGCCTGCTGTGCCCCTTTATCTCTGGAATGGCCTTCCGTTACATGATAAAGAAGCAGGATCAGTTGAAATCTTTAAATCAAGACTGAAAACTAGAAACCTTTTAAAATGAATGTTCTTAATGTGGCTGTGTTTTATACCTGTATGGTGTATTATTTATTTGCTTGTTGTGTGTTCTGTCCCTTGTGTTTATTACAGCCTAACCCTGAACGTAGTCAGGTCCATCACCCCTTTTAACATCCCTGTTTTTACTGTGGTTGTTTTACTTTTAATGTTTATTATTGTATGTGCTTGCTGTGTGCGAGTATTCATTTTAAATTGTAAAGCGTATTATTTGTTGGCATTGGTGCCAGCTGCTAATAATGTATACTCATACCTGTCATTCCTTTTTGGTTACTGAATAGTGCTGCACTTTTGCTATATACTGCAAAACCCCAATAAAAAGATCTTGATTTAAAAAAAAATTGTAAAGCATATTGGGACCATGCTGCATGGTGATTCTGCACTTTAAATAAAGCAGTTTTATGACTATTAGATCAAATTTTGGCATCAACGGAAATAAACAAAATAAAATAACGCCTGTGGGTGTTAGGTCATTGTTAAGCAAGCTCAAACTCGAGCACGAATAGCACTAATGTCTGCCCTGATACAGGTAACCCAGTGGAAAGGATTTTTTTTATTATTCACTCCTGCTGGTTTCAGAATGCTCAAAATCACCCTCAATGAGAAAAGTTAAGACAGCAAAGAAGTCTAACGCCTAAAAAAAACAGAGTTTCTGGCTGACTATCTGCTAAAACGAGGTCTGCATTACATTGAGGAAAGATCAAAATAGCCTAGGTGTTCAATTCCCCACCTCTCTTAAGCCCTAAAGAAAGGCGTCATCACACTCTGATTGGCCGAGAGGTGAAACGCACCAAGCTGCTCTTAATTGTTAATTAGTTAGGAGCCAACAGGTGATCTGAATAAGCTCCAATCAACTCAGGGGGATTGTGACATTCAGCTAAAAATAAATTGGGAAAAGGGAAATGACAGCAAGTACAAAAGAATGAGGGACTGCTACATCACATTGTCATTTGTTATTATAAAAATATCAACTAGCTACCATCACGTGGCAGCAACTCATTTAAGTTGTACTACATTTAGATATTTTTGTAACATTCCCATAAATTCCCTGAAACTGTTAAAAAATCCCTGAACTTTCTTTGTTTGCAATACTCGTCTCAGCATTCCACGATAATTCAGGAATAACAGGACTTTGAATTAAAAAAAAAAACAACTGGTTAATTTAAATTTAGAGGTTTACTATACATGGCAAGAAACTCCCAATCATCCCTGAAGCAGCTCCCTTCAGCATCACCGTGCTGTGAATATATGACAGGGTGTGTTTTACTGAGTGCTGAGGCCTGTGTAGAGCAGACACCATCAAGCTCTGCCAGCAGTTTCTCAGATAATGTCAGCTCTATAAATATATGGGACGCTTTGAAAGTTTCCATGTCAGCGCTCCATTGTCCTGAGCCATGACGGGATACTCAGGCCCACAGGTGTGTGTGTGTGTGTGTGTGTGTGTGTGTGTGTGTGCGTATGTGTGTACTTGATGGGGAGCTGCATGGGGGGTAGGCCTAATAAAGAGGAGAATTAGAGGACTACATAGTGACAACAGTGTGGAATGTAACTAAGTACATTTACTCAAGTACTACTTAAGTGCAAGTATTTTACTCTCTCGCAATCAGCTTTCATCTACCTATGAATTTGCTAGTACTTATTTTATTATATTATGCATTTCCTTTCTTTATGATCATGATTAGCTATTATTGCTTTCATGAAATTTCGTATTATTTCCCACTCATTTATTTACTATTATTATATTTTTTATTTTATTTTATTTCTATTTTTCACTCTTTTCTTTTCTTTTTTAAATTTTATTTATTTTTCCCTACACGTAAAAATATTGCTTTTGTATTTATACATATGATGATGATTATGTTATGGCATTGTCTTTGTCTTATTTATTAATATTATATTGTATGATGCAATAATTTTGTATCTTGGAGAACAAAGTACATATGTATGGTTTAATTGAGTCAATAAATAAAAAGTAAATACATTTGAGGTACTTTTTAAAGTATTTCCATGTTATGCAACTTTATAGTTCTACTCCATTACCTTATGTTTGATAGCTTTAGCTACTAGATACTTTGCAGTTTTATATTATTGATACACAATATTATCAACAAATAAATTGTAATGTATTATTATAGGACCCAGCAGTATATAAAGTAATTACATGAGCTTCACCTTTACCAGCTGCAACATTAAAATGATACATACATTAATCTATCAATGATAGATCTGAATACTTCCTCCACCACTGTGTGACACAATAACACATATTTCATGTTTTAAGTCTGCTATATCATAGGCTATATCTTCTCTTGGATCAGTTTATCAACGGCAACATGGCGAGAAGTAAAACACACCAACTTTCTCCCTTATGGTTTCAAATCAATTCAACAACAGCATATGGGCAACTAAAATGTTACACATGGGCAATAATTACTGCTGACTATGATAAATAGGTACAGTAAGTTAATAATTTACTTTAGAATAAATAATAAATAAATAATAAATAAATAATAAATAAATAAATAATAAATAAATAATAAATAAATAATAAATAAATAAATAATAAATAATAAACTTTATTTGTATAGCACCTTTCCAAACATATATAATATATATAATCATCACCATAATCTGAATTGTGTGTGTTTAGACTCAATATTTTTTTTAATTGGGCTACTTTTAAGCCAACAAAATAATAGATAAATAAATACATTACCTGGGCTGGCAGTGTGGTGAACGTGATGTACATGAAGTAACGTAACTTGTCGTCATTACGCATTCTCAGCGTAGCATTTCATTGGCTGAGCCGTAGCAACCGGAGTGAGTCCATAGCAACGGAGCCAGAACACAATAGTTATAACTAGCTAGCTAGACTACTAAGTTATTAGTTTATAATAAAGTTACGATAAAAAGCTCAAAGCATTTGTAAGCATTTTTAAAATGTGGGACAAAGAGGAACAATCTCGACCCAAACGTATTTTTATCAACGACGTGGACAGATATTCCTCCAAACACATCGCTAAGGTAAAGCTATCAAGTAGCTAGCTAGCTAATGTTATGTTTGTTGTCATTTGCTGGTTTTACAGTCTTTTGTTTCTGACCATCTCAACAGTTGTTATCCACATACCAGGCCGGGGACACCTCCTTAGAGGAAGAGGACACAGAGGAGAGCTCATCTCGAGGTGAACCTTTCCAGATAGTGGGAACTGTGTCTCCTTCCACCAAAGATGATAAAGAAAACTTTATGTTTGAACAGTACACGGTGAGTCAGACATTAAAGGCCAAGAAACCTCTTTCTTTAGTTTGTCTACAGACATTTGGTGAGTATTACTTCCAGGCTATACTGTCAAATACATACAGGCAGGGTCAGAAATTAACCTTTTTCCTCACCTGCCACTGTGTCAGGTCACTGAACATTTCTACCAGCCACTCATGTTATTTTGTATGCCACTTCTGAAATCTAGGTAGAACACTGAGTCAGTGGCACCAGACTGTAGAATTATGGAATATATCATGTAACCTTTAATCCATGACTATATTTGGTAACACTTCATTTTACAGGTCTGCAAATTTCATGGTAATTAGGTGATAATTAGCAAGTAACCTATTTGAAATTTCTTTGGAATTACTGCCAAATTACCCCAATATTTACCTCAAAATTTATCGAAAATTAATTTATTATAAACATAATTTAATAATTATATGCTAAAATAGTATTTTATCGTTAAAATAGGGCCCTTAGGCTTGAGAAGAGGCTGCTCTTCATCGGAGGTGGAAAACTAATAGAAAACACTTTTTATCAGCACAAATCAAAATGTTCTTATGTTTATGTCTATATTTTGTCTTTAAATGTAAAACACTTTGAGTTTACGTGTAATGAAATGTGCTATATAAATAAAATTGCCATTGCCATTTATGTGAATTATGTATATTTCTGGACAATGCAAATTACAGACAATGTGAATTGGATATGTAATCTCTTTTGGTAGTCACCACCTCGAGAAGAGCTTCTTGAGCACCTGCTGGAGTGTGACGTGGTGGTGTACAACATCTCGGAAAGTACTACACAACAGCAGGTTGAGGAAGCAACATGGGCAATCGAAGGTAAGGGAGTGAATAGGCTTGTTATATTTATGGACTGGCTAAAGTAGGCTGTTTCCTTTATTGTACGTGTACTTTTTTCCTTCTTTTACAAACAGCTCTTCATGCCGACATGGACAACTTCAAGTCTCGTAAAATGTTAATCTTAGTCACAAGCGTGATGACCTGGGCCATGACCAAGCCACAGAATCCGGTGAGCCTGTAGGAAAATGTAGGCACGCTAGTTGTTTTGTGAATAAAACACAACCAACGTGATTATAATTTCTCTCTTCAGGAGGATACAGATGTTCTGCTAACAGAGGAAGAGTTCATAAGAAGAAGGCCGCATCCTAATTTCAGAGACCACAATAATCTGGAGAAACTTGTGCTCAAACTGGGTAGAGGTGTAAGTACATTATTGGGATGAAAAGTTCAATGTACTCATAAAACATATTCTAACAGAATAAGAGCATTTTACGCCATCTATTAAGGAAAATGTATTTAGCTATAAAAAATGATACTAGAAAAATGCCTTTAAACCTCATGGATTCTATGTAATTTTCCAATCTTATAGAAAAAGTCCAAGCTTACTGGATATGTCGTAGCTTGTGGTCTTCAGTACGGAAAGGGAGAGAATCTCTTTCACTACTTTTTCAAGGTAGATATTAATATGATGACTCTGTATAGTGTATGTTTGTGTGTAATACTAATAGCCTAATTTGTAATATAATCGTTTGTGAAATGTTTTTGTATTTTCAAAACAGGTGTCTTGGTTGATGCAGTTTCCAAAAGTTCCTCTCTTTGGATCAGGCACAAATTACATCCCCATGATTCACGTCTATGACCTTGGAAGGTGATTTTAATTTACTCTACTCCTACATATATGCCATCTTTTTATTTTATTTTTAGATAATTACTACAGGGCTGAACTGTCTATCTTTTTCAGAGTGATCCAAAATATCATTGAACTCAAGCCAAAGTCAAAGTACATTCTTGCTGTCGATGACTCCAAGAACTCTTTAGAGGAGATTGTAAAGGTAATCTTGTTATGAACATGAATGCAGCAATACATTAAAGAAAACGAATACTGCAATTGTTGTAAAACGCAAGTGTAGGTCAAACTGGTGACCCAGGACTGATTTGACTCCAGCTGGAGACCTTTGTTATGTCTTCTCTCCCTCTCCATGTGTTTCTTACTGTATCACTCTATTGTGAGCTTTCTACTGTGAACCACAAAGACAAAATGGCAAAAAAATGATTCAAAACTAATCTTAATCTCTGACTCTTAACCCTTCAGATGATAAGCGATACACTCGGGCCCGGAAAAATTAACAAAGTACCGGAGCAGGACGCCATCGCCATGGAGGCTTTTAAGGTACGGTGTGTTTCTTTTTTGTTGTTGTTGTTATTTTTTAATCTTTATGTAATCAAGAACACAATCAGCAAAACAGGAACAACACAACTACACAATAAACAGGAAATTAAAAACAGTCTCAATAATCATAAAAACTCCAGATAATAATACTTTAAAATCTCCAAGTGGAATGTAAGACTCTAGTTTGAGGGCAGTTTGCAGCTCCATTTAAAAGGTGCATATAGTACCTGAAACCAGTTCTACCAACATTAGTGTGTACATGGGGGATATCTAGGGTTAAGTAGTTACTAGATTGTGTACTGTAGTTACTAAATTTAAATGACAGAAGAGAAGTGAGATATCTGAGTTGTTTCTAGCTTTAGTGGCTCTAGATGCTTGTATGAAAACATTGTCGGCCCTCTACAGCACACAACTGCTTATTATACCAGTAAATATTTCATCTTAAACATACTGTGACACTTCACAACATTTCAGCCAGAGGAATTGGAGTACCTAAATATCAACCTCCGCCTGGATGCTTTCCTCATTAAAGACTCCTTCAGTCTCAGCTGGACGTCTGAAGCCGGGATGGTTGAGAACATGGCGAGCATTGTGGAGGAATACAAAGACACCAGGCAGCTACTTGTGAGTGTTAGATACAGATAGCAGAAAAGATTTAAACATATTTAGATCATTTTTTTTTTTTTGGTGTACAATACAATACAAACACCTTAACAGGGTATATGGGGCGTAACAGCTATTTTAGTTTAGCTGCCATGATTTTATTTATTTTTTTCATTTATTTCCTCCAGCCCATCAGAATCTGCCTGGTTGGACCTCCAGCTGTGGGCAAAACTACCGTAGCAGAGAAGCTCTGCAGTCATTACCAAATACACCACATCAAGGTCAAAGAGGTCATTGAGGAAGAGATCGCACAGCTGGTCAGTCAGTGGAAGAAAGGGGATTTCATTTGCCTTTTTTCTCTCACTGCTCTCATGTAGCTAAATGAAATATACTGCCCTCTTGTGGATGGTCTTCTTTGCAATTTGAGACTCATTACAAATACTCATTGTTCATGTTTCTTGTGTTATGCTACAGAAGGAGAAAGTGAACGAAGCTGATCCTGAACATTTCAGTGAAGAGGTGGCGGCTGCTGCACAGAAACAACTGGAACATTTGAACAAAAGCATGGAAAAGAATGCAGGTTAGTGAGAGAACCTCAGCCCTAAATAAGAACATGGTCTGGTTTATTGACATTAATAGTTTTGGTTTGAATGTTTGACTAAAGTAGGGCTGCAACTAACGGTTATTTTCATTGTCAATTATTTTCTTGATTAATTGATCAGTAGTTTGGTCTATAAAATGTCAGAAAATGATAAAAAAAAATGTCGATCAGTGTTTCCCAAAGCCCAAGATGACGTCCTCAAATGTCTCGTTGTGTCCACAACTCAAAGATATTCAGTTTACTGTCATAGAGGAGTAAAGAAACCAGAAAATATTCACATTTAGGAAGCTGGATTCAGAGAATTTTGACTCAAACCGATTATCAATCATTGACGATTAATTTAATAGTTGATGACTAATCGATTAATTGTTGCAGCTCTAGACTGCAGCAGCCTTTGGATGACTTCAAACCTGTACGCTAAAAGTGTTGATCACAATGCCATAAGATATTAAAAGTGAGAAAGAGACATAATATTACTCCATAACCTGTCCAGAAACAAGTCTGATGTTTCGTCAGTGTGATGGGAAGAAGGTGTTAACTGTGAATTTAATACATTCTGAAAGATTTAAGTTACGTTCTTAGTTTTTATTTAACTTAAGCCATAGTTGTTCCCTCCTTTTTTGGTGCGAGAGAGTAATTTTCATTTTCTTTCATGGTAATTTTACTGAGACCTTTGCATTTGTTATGTCTGCAGTTGGATTATTGATGGCTTGTTGTTGCATAGAGACTCTTTTAGTTCCTCACTTTAGCTTTAAACGACTCTGTTGGTCCATCAGGTCGACTGGCTGACCATCTAGTTTTTGACATTTTGCAAGAAAAGCTGAATTCAAAGCCGTGCAGGAACCAAGGGTTTGTTCTCGACGGCTTCCCGAAGACTTATGAGCAGGCACAGCTGATTTTCTCATGTAAGTTTCATCCATTTATTTAATTACTGTATAACTGTTATTAATATTGATTACACTGATGTGGGTGTTTTCATTATTCAGATGAGGACCCGGAGAACCAGGATTTGATGCCCAAATCTCCTTTATACAACAAGAATATCACTCCAGGTTGTTGATGTAAAACAACTCCCCAAAACTCTCTTCATCTAATAATACAAGTCATTCTCATTCTACTGTGTCTTTTGTTTTGCAGATCATGTTTTTTCCCTCAATGCGACGGATGATTTTCTGACAGAGAGAGTTCAGGGACTTCCTCAGAGTGAGGCAGAGACGATGCGCTACACCCAGGAGGAATTCATCTCTCGCCTGACGAGATACAGAGAACGCAGCGCCGCTGAGGAAACCCTGCTGGACTACTTTGATGAGCTGGAGATTCACCCAGAACACATTGGTACTGTCCTCAAACACACAGTTCATATTAGACAATAAACACAAATATTATAAAATTATTTAAAAACACCTCAGATGTAGAAAATCGAAATCTTCTGGATTATTAAGAAATTCAACCAAGAGACAGCAATCTTCCTTTTTTGTGCCATGAATCAGTCTCATTTTGTGACCTCATGCCAACCAATATAATGTACTGCAGAGAGGTTTGTAGACGTTGCCGGCCCACTTCACAATGGTTTTGTTACTTATTCCTCTCCAGAGGTCACTACAGGTGACTCAGAGTACACAGATGTGATGAAGAAGATCACCGAGATGGTGGGGGTTCCCAAGAACTATGGTCTGAGTCCAGAGGAGCTGAAAGAGGAGGACAGGAAGAGAGAGGAAGAGAAGAAGCAGAAAGTGGCTGCAGAGGCTGCTGAGAAGAAACGCAGAAATGAAGCTGCGCTGGCTCAGATGGCTGCTCAGTATGAGGAGTGGGTAAGTGTGGTATTATGCAAGTGATAAATTATCATGCCACATTGGGTTCATGCACTTTGATAGAACATAATGCTGAATTGTCAGTTCAATTATTTTTATTATTTATTAGCGGAAGAATTTGTCGGAGGTGAAGCGGCAGGAGTACGAGCTGCTGGAGGCTCACTCTCTTCCTCTGAGGAACTACCTGATGAAGTACGTGATGCCGTCGCTCACTGATGCCATGTTAGACTGCTCCAAGATCAAACCAGATGACCCCGTCGACTTTTTGGTATTCACACAGTACACCTTCTACATTGAGCACACAGTAGGAGCCTTTTGTTAGATATGAGTGAATTGATGCAGCAGCTGATATTTAATATTTTGTTTTTGCAGGCTGAACATCTACTGCGGAACAACACAGTCGGGTGATCCAATACATGTTATTAATTTACTTCATTTAATTTGTAATCATCTTTTGATTGTAAAAAAATCAAAAGACAGTTGCATCAGTGTTATAGGTTTATAATAAATATGTAGGAATATGATTAGAAAATTGTTAAAAAAAAAATATTGGTTTTAATCATATAATTCAAGCATTTGATTTGTCTGAACTTTCCCTGTAGTCATCACAAATTTTATTCATAAAACCACCAACGTGTCCACGCTTGATGGTGCCTTTCTTGTCAGAGATCAAGCAAAGAGGACACACATTTTAGCCGGCACTGATAATACATTTATTATTTAGTATTTCTTTGCAAAACACCAACTAAATTCTAATTAATAATAATAGCTGTCTTTATAAAGGACTTATAACTAATGGCTTTAGTAATGGATAGCAAATTGTTTAATAATGCTTTCTAGATCATTTATAAGCCATTCATAAGAGCAGCTTTTGCAATGGGGTGGCATTAATTGTCAAATCTTTTTTACATACTTTTTTAACTATCAATTATGCAGTTATACATGATAATAAAGTCATGATATAGATGTAAATGTTAATGGATTGTTAACTCAGAGACCAGTTCACTCAGACATCTTAGATATGTCACTGTTTATTGTTCACAATACTGGTGTAAAAACATTAAAAAGATTTCAGAAAGAAAGAAAGAAAATGTTAATGCATGGTTAATAAATGAGTTGTTGTCCAGAAGCCCTTTTCAAAAGGTCAGAGGTCAAATGTTCCACTGGAGGGTCTACTTGTTGAACTAAAGAGCTAAAAAGACACATTTATAAACGTTTTGACTTACTGGAAATCAGATTTGTCAAGGAAGAATCTCAACTAGCCGCCAAAGCGGAAAATAAAGTATTGATTCCTGCACCGTGTGGATATAAAAGCAAAACTATGAATACTTTCACCCAGTAAAATGTGTGTGCATAACTCTCATTATTACAGGAAAAACACAACACCATCATCTAATATAAAAAACTTAATTTAAAGTATATTGAAGTGCCAAACTAAAACTGTGCTTTAACATAATACACAAACACATAGAGAGTACCATAGAATACATCACAGGTATATTGTGATATAAATATACACATTTATGACACACTTCAGACACTAAAAACTACACTTTCAATATGAAAAGCATGTTAATGTTTCTCTCCTGGTGCAGGACTTTGGCTCGGTGTTTGTTAGAGACGTTTCTGGTTCAGCCAGGTTTCCACTCATTACAGATGTCCGTCCTCATTACAGCCTCCAGCTGGTCTGTGACTCAGCTCCCACTCCGTTGAGGAGTCACAGTTTACTGGAAGGAGCGTGTTGACTCCGACTTTATCCCAGCAAAGATGTAAACAGTCTCCAGAAAGAATTTTATTTTGTGCAAAGTTCTTCGGCTGAAAGCGAGACAGTAGAGACAGCTTTCAAACTAATTCATAAAAAAATGTATTTGATAAAAATTGACTTCATTCAAATATGTTTTGTTTTTTTTAATTTATATTACTGAAAGAAAACCTGGTGACTCATGCTACATATATTTATGACATTTATCATTAAAATAGATTTAAAACAAAACTCAAATGCCTACAATACTGTACGGAAAATAATCAAAGCATATTTCTCGCATATTATGTGAATTATTTAACTTTCATTTAGGCTACGAGTCTGCTCTTTCAACACAAGGTGGAGCAGGAATTCTATCTAGAAACCTCAGTGGTATGAAAGGGTCTTGAAGTGTTTCTATTTTTTCTTAATTGAACCTAAAGAAAAGCTGGTCCTCATGTTATAAGATGCATTGTAATCTCTTTGCTGTGCTTTTATAAATAAATTAGTCTGGCTGTGAAAAGAGGCCTTTGTTCTGATATCGTTGTAAAATGTGTCATAAAATAAAAATGTTTCGCTCTCCTTGTTGTGGAAGTCAAACTGCTGTCTGGAGTTTTTTCTTTGTAGTTTCTTTGCGACGGAGAAACTGTGGAATCCACCAGTTAATGAGAAGCCGTCTGCAGACTCGCTCGTATGGAAAATAAATCATAACAGAAGCACTTCCTGTCACACAGTCACTTCATGAACAAAGTCTTACCACAATGAATGGCAAGAATAGTATTTTACGGCTCATTAAAGCTGCAAAGCAAAACTATATAATTGTTAATGTCCATATGGTTTCCATACTTCTCCATAGTGTGAAACCCATAGACTGTATATCATTTATATATAGATGGATGACGCGTCTCTACTTCCTCCCTCTGTGCAGAAATGAAGCCAAAATATCCCGGATACGGGAGCTGCCATCTTGAGATTTTGACATCATTTGGAGCCAGAGTCAGCGCAGGCGGCCCCGGGGGGGGGGGGGTGGAGCCGCAGTATCGAGGTCAGCCATCCGAACCAAACGCAAGCCGAGCACGGCCGCAGCTTGTCAGCGAGAGACTCATGACGTTTCAACCCCTTTTTATAGCATCAAATAACTCATTAAAATCAACTTATCAGAAAAACTTACACTTGAACAAACATCAGCGTGATAAGAACTACCTAAAATGACAGAAACCATATTAGGGAAAAATGTATCTGACGTGTACTTTGACTTTTTATTTTGGCCCATGTCCCATCCACTAACATGGAGGAGGCGGGACTTATGACCTACTATACTGAAGCCAGCCACCAGGGGGCGATCCAGATGTTTTGGCTTCACTTTTGGAGAGCTGTCATGTCGTCCATCTTTATATACAGTCTATGGTGAACTTACAGTAACTGTTCTTAAACATTATATATCACATATCTCTACCTTTAAAGGAGATATATCACACATTCGCTCATTTTCAGATTCATACTTGTATATTGGGTTTCTACCAAAACATGTTTACATGCTTTAATGTTCAAAAAACACATTATTTTTCTCATGCTGTCAGTCTGAATATACCTGTATTCACCCTCTGTCCCAGTCTGCTCTGATTGACTATGAGAAAATATGGTGCACCTTTGCAAAGGTAGTTCTCAAGCTGTGGGCGGTATATTCTAATGAGCCTGCATGTGACATAGGAAGGGGAGCCAAATCTGAATGGCTTGTTGAATCACATGTTTTCTGATCCAGACATCCCACAAAAATCTGACTGGGTTGTCTTATATCACAATTTGTGGGTTGGTAGACGCTCCAGATACCCAAATGTACGAGCACAAGGACTGAAAAAGTGAGTTTTTCATGATATGTACCCTTTAAATTCTGAAATTGTGTCTCCTGTGCAGACGCCAGACTGAGTGTAGAAGAGAGCGGCGTGTTGCTGCAAACTCTTTTTATGGAGACCGTGATGGACAATGAATGATAACCCTTTGACCCCTTAAGTACTTTGGTTTACTGTGTGGGTGTTCAGGGACTTTAATTCACTCAGTAAGCTGAACCCTGACAGCTAAAGAAAGTATCATTTTGTCATTATTAATACAAGTATGTCTTATTTAATTTACAAAAAAAGAGTTTAATTTAGTGAGTTTATTATTGTCTGCCAAATGTGCACAAAAAATACTCCAGTGATATAATATATACTCTTCTTAAATGGGCCAGTCTGCAGGAGTACTTTTATTTTTGGTACTTTGAGTATTTCGATGCTAATACTTTTGCACTTTTACTCTACTGTGGTTTTGCTTCTTTTACTTAAGTAAAAGATCGGAGTACTTCTTCCACCTCTACTTGTGGGAAAACTCATTTTAACAGTGCAGTAAAAACCGACTGAAATGCACGACACACAGACAAACAGGAAAGGTAAAAGCAAAGTCCGCTATGTCATTGTTCAAAGCAACAAGCAGGCAGTCAAAATAGGCAGGTAAGAAGCCCAAAAAGGGCAGTCAGTGGGTCATTACAAGCCAGGAACAGGAGGACAAAAACCTGAGGGAACAATTGCTCAAGGTAAATATACCGAGGAGCTGATGAGGGAATCTGGAGCAGGTGTGCAGCTGGGTGTGGAGGTCATGTGATGGTAAAAGGTGGGAACACATTGAAGACTACCGCAGGACAGAAAAGGAATGACAGCTTTTAAATAAAATGACGGGGGAGTAAAAAAACTGGCAAGAGACACTGTAATTTGCAAAAGGGCAAAGGGTCGGCCCAATCAGCCACAATAAAAGTGTTGGCGTTGACACTGGGAGAGGCCGAGCGATCTGGCAGGACAAATCAGCACTGACACCCCCGGCAGGGAGCCGCTCCAGCTCTGTCACTGATGTTTAATGTCATATTTATTGGGAGAAGCGACAAGATGTCCTGCCAAACACCCACTGGTTCCCTTAATTCATGTCTTCAATATGTGTCGTTCAGCTTTTTACTGGACCCCGAAGTCGGCCGGCCCCTTCCTCGTCGTTTCCAGTATTTTTACTGCTGCAAGAGGAGGATATTATTCTGCCTATTAAGAGTTATTTTTCCCACGATGCACTGGAGCAAGTTTCATCCTAAAGCTGTAAACTCAACAAAAACAAAAAGGTCAGAAGAAATGCTGAGAATCTATTGTAAATAGCTGAAGCTGTATTTATTCTCAGGTCTGCTTGGAAAACATGAGTCATCACCCCAGATGGTCCAGCTGCCTCCTGTTGTACTGAGACGTCTCACCTGCTCCAAAGCATGCTGGGAAAAGACACCTTAACAGGCTAAATACAGTGTACTACTCCTACTGCACTGCAACTAAATATTACCAATATTACTAATATTATTCCTCTTAGTGTACCATTTCTCTTAGTACTGTTACTGCTACTACTTTTACCAATTATAATGATAACAGCTGCCACACTTTGATTATTGGCCTCTGAAACCCTACAGTGGTCTCACAGCCAGAGGTCACGGTCTGGTCTACCATAATGCCGCCTCTCCAATGGAAACCTTTAATCCAGGAGGCCAGATATAGTGTATCAGTGAGGACTTTCACCTGAACAAGCGAAGAAGAAAGGTCTCATTCTGTGGTGCAGGGCGTCGGCTCGACCGGCTCAAATACACAACATTCACGATGGAAATATAGTAGTCCTCTTTCCTTTGACCTTGTTATACGGCCTGTTTTATTTAGTATGTATTCATTTTGAGCATTTTTTTTTCTTTTGATTGCTTCCTAATGTTATATCCTTATTATGTCTTTTTCTGTAAATTCTGCATTTGCATAAGAAAAAATGTGTTATTTTAACTGTATTTTTGCAGCCCGGTTGCACGAAAAGACGTATGAATGACGTGCAATAAGAACGCCGTTCTTGTCTGTGCTGACTCACTGACTGTAAATACATCCGCATAAATATGCTACGCTAAGAGCTAGTGATGTAGGATAAAAAGTGAGAAAGACTGCTTATGGTGGGCGGGAGGGGAGGTGGACAAACACAGGACTCAACCAGGAGACCGGTGTTTTTTTGTTAGTTACGTTAGTGACGTGTTTTCTGTAGTTAAGTTACGTTGTTTCCGTATGGATTTTACTTAGTTTACGTACTTAATTTAAGCCCAACCATGACGTTCTTCCTAAACCTAATCCTAAAGTGGTTTTGCTGTTTAAACCTAACTGCAGACGTTACCGTAGTTTTGTTACGTGGCGTACAAATGACACACAAAAAGCCTAAAATGCGTCTTCATGACACGTGGGATGTCGTCGTAATGACGTGTTATTTATTCGCCTTCCCGTGCGATCGGTTTTGATTGTAAATATGTTGTCATCCTCTCCATAGTACATCCTCCAACTACAAGAAATGAGAGGCAGAGAGGAAATTTTAAAAAATTACCCATGGTGCCAAATGGTCTGCACACAGCTTGCGTGAGTGTGTGTGTGTGTGTGTGTGTGTGTGTGTGTGTGCGTGTGTGTGTGGAAAAGTCAGAGTGAGGTCTGAGGTGGTCTCAGTTAGCCATGTTGTTTTATCTGCTAGGCTTCCAGTCACAATAACCTCTACCACCCTTGTATTGGTCACACACACACACACACACACACAC